>CM076570.1:115398188-115689696 GCA_034641835.2 Pinus albicaulis
CACGATAGGCTAGGGTATTCCTTTTTCGTAAATAATCTATCCCAGCCCAAAAAAGGGGTAAACATATACTGGGTAGACTCAAAATGACAAGCGACTCGGCAATCTTTTCAGTTTTAGAGAGTCAGAAAAGAGCTGAAAGGTGACTCCAGTAGTGAATTTTTCGTGTTTTTACCGACTCCGAAAAAGTATAAAATACAACTCGTATCATCGTCCTAATCACGTGAAAACCTATCGCTGCACAAAAAGCGAGTGTAAAATCCATTTTTCGACAAAAATATAGTGAAATATCAGAAAAATAATTCCCAAATCCTAATTTTTATTTTGAAAAGTTATAAATATTACCAATGGTAAAAACATATTTACTTTTTACCTCTTTACCTCTTTGCAAAGCAATAGTGAGCCATTTCTTTTGCGATCTTGAAGCGCTGATTGTGAGCAATCCAGTGGACGAAATCGAATCCCATCTTCTTCAGGTAATAGCCGCTTCCATAAGCCATATTTTAAGCCATATTTCGTAGCTTTTAACTGTCATTTGGTATCCCTAAGGGGAGGAATTGAAAATCTAAGGCCTCCGCGGTTGGCGCGGGTATCCGGCACAAACCCATGCCAACCGACCCTTTTTCACAAAGGGCCCGCGCCAGGTGGCGCGACTGTTAGCAAAATAGCTGCGCCAACCATGCAAACCATCATTCCTCTCAAATTTAACAAAAATAGAGCCAATAAATTGTTGTTTTAAGCACCCCAAGGTATCTTACAATGTGTTTATGACCCAATTGATGCAGGTACAAAGCAAAATGGTGATTGAATGGAAGGAAAGAGAGCACAGTGAGGAAGATGAGTTGGAAATGGAGAATGAGCAGTGTATGAATGCTCTCTGAAATTTTGGTTTAAAGAAATTCTTCCTAACACCATGTCTCTGGGCTCAGCCCGAACTACTGCAATATTTGATTAGTATCTAGGACGAGGACGAGGAGAATTTTAAACTCTGAGATCAAGCACTTGAGCTGGAAGTGTTAGACGTGTACTTTATCACTAGAATGTCATGCAAAGGTCCAATTCCTATCCTGACAGGCACCAGGCCTTCTGGTGAAAACATGACAATGGTCATGGAAAAAGTGTGCCCAGGGGCACAGAAGGGAATAGGTAGTGGAAAAGTCGAAATCCATACTATTCCTGACCTAGCACTCAGAGTAGTGCTACATACTATTACGTGGGCTGCGAGGTCGCAGGTACCACACAAGGCTACCAAGACACAACTCCTTCTTGCATTAGAATGCATGAATCCCACAGTGTTTGACTAGGCCACAGCCATGACTATGAACATCAAACGGAACTGACCAAATGCAAAAATACCAAACTGAAACAATTTGGATACGGGTCAATTTTGGTATCGTTCTTCCTGGAAAGACTACCTATCTTCCAGGGCCAGGGGGTGATTGTCCCAGATCCACCATTGAGAGAGCCACGGATGGCTAGATGGGAAGCATTGATGCCCAGGGCAGGGGGCGGCCAGCAGATGTCATGGAAGCCCGAGTTCTTTAGATGGCTCCGACGACAGCTAATCATCATAGAGGATTGGCCCTATGCGGGCACTGATTTCACTGGAGACCCAGACCTTCCGCTCCCAGAACGAGAAGACTGTGATGAGGAGTTGGGTAAGAATATTTTTAATTTTTATGAGTTTTATGATTTTTTGGTATACATGCATGTTCTAATAGCTGGTCCTATATGTATGCAGATGTTGGCCCAGAGAGGCCCGCTGGGATGTCACCAATAGGGAGGAGGACCGCTCTTGCTTATGACCCTCAAGGTGAGGGGGGCGAGGGGGACGCACTGGTACAAAACCTCGAGGGGATTGTTCGTGGGGTTCTGGACTATGCTTGCCTAGCTGATGTCCCTTTGGCTTATCAGAGGCACACCGTAGGGGTGTCGAGTCGACTCCACCACTTACTGAGGCGGTTGGTGCGGGTAGTGACGTGCTACCATGAGCACCATGTCGATTAGTCGCCTAGGCTTTCTATATGCATATTTTTGAGAGACATGTCGTCTCCGGATGTAACTGACACAAACATGTATATTTTTTGGTTTTATATGATGCACACGTTGCAAACATTCGACATATATATACATCTATTTCTACATGGATCTTGCTTACATATGATGATGTTTTTACAAATTGTGTAAATTTCTATCTAATACCATGTTGGCTACTGCATCTGTTAGTTTATTCATTCGTTTAGGTATGTGATGATATGTAATGTAATCAAAACTTCTTTCCAGTAAATGAATACATAGATATAGTCTTAAAATACATGGGTTTCTAACTGAATAATGACCATTGAGCTATAAAACCACAAGTTGCAAGTCCAAATATACAAGAAACGTGTGAATTCTGAGGTTGACAGCCTCGTTTAATAATTCCATAACGACACTATATTCCACGATATTATTTGTGGTAGGCCCTAAAAAAACACCTTGTAAATTAACTAACTCACCAGCAGGATTGTAAATTACCCAGGCTATCGAAGATAGGTTCCTGGTACTGCGGGAGGCACCATTCGTGAAACCGATATAAGGAGTAATAGACATTTGCACAATCAGGAAGACCCAATAAGCAGAAAAACGCTTACAAAGCATACCACACCACACATGCACAAAAATGAAAAGATCACCTATGTACATATACTATGCAGGAATGATTCAAGCATAATATTTCTTCAGGTACAACCCATTTCTAGGCTGTGCCAAAGGAAGACCTTCATAATCAATCAACTCATAAGCCCCATTTTTCAATACGCATTTAACGATATAGGGCCCATGCCACATAGGTTGGAATTTACCTGCCCTAAGCTTGTCATGGGCTTGGTCATAAAAAAGGACAAGGTCCCCTTTGATAAAAGAGCGTGGAGAAACCATTTGATCAAAATGAGCTTTAACCCACTTTTTCTATGCCTCGATAACCAAAGCAACCAAGCAGCGAGTTTCATCCAATCTCTCGAGATATAGGAGACGTTCTTCCTCCGAGGAAGTATCGGGCAGTAATTCCATAGCCAATTTTAGTGAAGGGATCTCACATTCAACCGGAAGACTAGCTTCCAGACCATACACCAACTGAAATGGTGTGAATCTGGTCATACTCTTTACCGACGTTCAGTAGGCCCAAAGAGCTGAAAAAAACTGGAGATGCCAATTCGATTTGTGTATACCAATTGTTCGTTGAAGCATCGTGACAAGAACTTTGTTCACGACTTCAACCTAGCCATTTTCCTAAGGGTAGTATGGCGTTGAGCTATCATGACGCAAGCCCAACTTCGATGCCAGCTCTGCCATCATGTAGTCCCAAAAATGAGAGCCATGATCAGTGACGATGGCTTGAGGAATGCCGAAATGCATGATCACATGGTTGAAAACGAACTATACAGCTGTCTTACCATCTGCGGCCAATGTAGGCATTGCTTCGACCCACTTGGTGAAATAATCTACGACAACGATGATATAAGCATGCCCCCCACCCGAGTGAGGGTTACATGTCATAAAATAAATGCCCCATTTGGCAAAAGGGCCCACGGTAATGATAGGATGTAATGGGAGGGGCGGCGCACGCATCTTGCGCTGGAAGATCTGGCACTCATGACACTTCCGAACTGCAACAATACAGTCTTTAAAGATAGATGGTTAGAAATAGCTCGCACACAGAATCTTCTGGGCAGTAGAATAACCAGACATGTGACCACCACAGGCGCCACTGTGACAGTCATTTAGAACTTTCTCAGCCTCTTATAAGTTCAAACACCGGTGGAGTACAGAATCGACTCCGACGCAATATAAGGTATCTCCGAAAATGCGATATGGTTGCGACTCATGTCGAACACGACATCGAGCATCCTTCGTTAACTCATATCGGAAGGTATATGTCTGGAGGTACACGATGATATCGCCGTACCATGGATCGAGAGTGCTGATTAAGAAGAGAGTTTTGTCCGGGATATGATCCTCGGATTGAGACGGAACAGAGTCGGTAGGGAGGGAGCAAATGAGATCAGAAAAAACCAGTGACTTCTTCGATTTGGAAGTAGTGAACTCCAAATCGAACTCTTCGAGGATGACAATCCACTTTGAGTACTGGCCCCCGAGCAATTGTCGAGACAAAATGTAAGTCATGGGGTTGCAGTCAGAAATCATGGCTACTGTATGCAACAGGATTTAATGGCAAAATATCTGAATGGCCTGGACTGCAACTAGCGCCAACTTCTTGACATGTGCATAACGTGTTTCTGTGTCGAGGAGGTTCCAAGATAGATAATAAACCACGTGTTCGTTACTGTCATCGTCATCCTATACCAGAACCATGGCAATTATGCTGAAAGCAGTAGCCAAATAAAGGGTAAAGTCGCGATGATAATTTGGAGGACATATTAATGGAGCATTGACAAGCAACATTTTAAGGTTATCAAAAGATTTTTGAGCAATCTTGTCCCAATGGAAAGGGACATCCTGTTTGAGAAGTCGCGTGAACCCTTTGGCTACTTATGCATAGTTCAGGATAAAGCGACGTAAGAAATTCGCTTTCCCCTAAATACTCTGAAGTTGCTGCAGCAAGGATGGGGAGGGGAGATTAACAATAGCCTCAACCTTAAGAGGGTCAAGGCGAATTCCGTCCTTAGAGACAATGAATCCTAATAGCCGACCAGAGTCAACGCAGAAGACACACTTGTGAGGATTAAGCCTGATGTTGTAACGTTTGTAGTGGAGAAAAATATGACAGAGATGTTCCGGATGGTCTTCGCGAAGAGCTAAATGAGTCGGAAGGTCATCCAGGTACGGCTGAAAAACATTACGTATGTCATGAAAGGCGTAGGACATGGCACGCTAGAAGGTACCCCCAACGTTTTTTAAGCCGAAATTGTTGAGGCAGTAAATCCCCTCGCGGACAGATGAAAGCGGTCTTATGTTGATCAGATGGAAGGATATTGATTTGATTATAACCCGAAAAGCTGTCCATAAGGGAAAAGATCTCACTCCCTGCACAATCATCAATGATCTGATCTATAAAGGGGGTGGGATAGTTGTCCTTAGGGAAAGCGCGATTGATATCTCAATAGTCAACACAGACTCGAATTGTGCCCTGATTCTTATCCACAGGGAAAATATTGGAAACCCACTCTGTCAGAGGGATTGGATATATGAAGCCCGCTTTAAGAAGTTTCTCAACTTCAGCATTTATAGCAGCGGCTTTTTGAGGATGCACTAGATGTAGACGCTGGCGCACAGGATTTGCACCAGGATAGGTGGGAAATTCGTGCACGATGATACGGGGATCAATCCCAGGCATCTCCTCATAAGACCATGTGAAAAAATCACGGAATTCGCAAAAAAGGCTAGTGTACACTTGAATCTCATCGGGAGAACAAGTGACTCCCACATGGATGTTCTCGATGACCCCCGGTTTAACAGAGATGTCGATAGGCATCGTTTGGGTGATATTACTTAGATTTCCTTCTGAAAATACTTCATGAGTCAATATTGGCGTTTGGAGAGGCGGAGAGGGAACTTGAGATGCAAAACACTCGAGACAATTAGACATTGTCCCCAGGCTAGGCATGAATGAGGAATGATGATGTCCATCGCTCCACAACAGATATTCGAGAGACATAGTCTCCACGATAGCTTCGTCAGACGGAAAAACTTCTCTCAAAGGATCAGGCGAATCTGCATCGCCGAGCCAAGGGGATTGAAAATAAACATCAAGAGACATGCTCAAAGGAGCATTATCAGCAGGAGGAGGATCTGATGCAGCAATGATCTCACAATAATTGATTTCAACCGGGGTCAGAAGCATCGATTCTCCAAAAGAGGCAACCTGTCCAGGAGAAGGGATGATCCACGGGTCATCCAACCTAGAGATCATGTTGACTTGAACGGTGTTCGGTGGTGGAATGGGAAAAATACCCATGAGAACGGGGTCCTTGAAAAGACTAGGTCCTATACTGTCAGGGGGATTAGGAGTTTGATCCACGTACGGTACGTTGTTCTCAGAGGATGAGGTAAAGAAAGACAATTGATTGACAGTAATAATCTTGCCCTCATGTGGAAACTTCAAAAGTCGAAAGAGGGTGGACGGAACACACAACATGGCGTGGGTCCTGCAGCGACCGAGTAGAAGATTGTAGTTGAGTTTGGCATCAACAAATTCCACTTCGACGTTGGCTGTCTTACCTTGTAACGTAATCAGTAGACTCACGAGAACACCCAAGGGATTTGATTCTCTTCCATCGAATGCCTCGAGGGCATTGGGAGATGAATTGAGGGCTAGAGAGCCAATGGATTTCTAGCAAGTAGATGACAGAACACAGGTAGAGGCACCTTCGTCCACAACGGCCTTGTGAATATTGAGGCTGTTAATACCGACTTGTATAACAAGCGTGATCTGGTGCGGAAGTCGGGGGAAAAAATTCTCTAGATCGAAGGCAAGAAGACTAGAATCAGCAAGATCAATTCTTCCAATTGCAGATAACAGAGCTTTCTGTTGGTATGGACAACTCTGAAGTACTTCCAACGCAGACATCGCGGAAGGTGCCTATGCCAAGTCCTCAACAATGCTGTAATGTTGAGCAGCATGGGCATTCAGATTATAGGAAGACTTTCGGACAACACCTTTGGAAGGTGGTCGTACAACGGGTTCAGCGCTAGGCCTTTCAATCTCAAGAGGACCAGAGGTAGGTGGGGGAGGAGGGCCATCAATGACTTCCTTCCCAGCTGCCTGCCGTGATCCGGCATAATCCTTCGATCGAGTGGAAATAGAAACAGGTGCAGCACCATTCATCATGAAAACCTAGGACCCAAATGGTGTAGATGGAAAAGGCTACTCAACCATCTAGGTCTGCTGATATGGACACGGTTCCTTAAGAACTGCCGGAGTTCCCTTAGAGCCCTTAAGAAGTTGACTCACCTCGGATCGTCTAGGACAATCTTTGGTGTAGTGGTATTTGTCACAGATTAGGCAAGGATGCTTCAGTTTGCATTGCAAACCATCATCAGTACGTGGTTTGGACGATTTTGGTTTTGGGGCATCAGATTTGGCTTTGCCTTTGCCCTTATTCTTCCCTTTGGAAGTCTTGTCCACAGGATTGGCCTGAATGGCATTGACCTCCACAGTCTTACCAGAATATGGAGCAGCTAGACGAGCATATTTTTTGGAAGAATTCAATTTTTGCTTCCCATTAGAAGACTTACGAGAAGTCTGAGAAATGGAACCAATAACACCGTCTATCGATGGACTAGCCGGTGCCTTAGAGGTCCCTGGCGGCGGGGCATCAATCAAGATGTCATATAACGTGTCGGACTGGGAGTACACTAAATCGAGGTACAGGGCACGAGAAATGTCCTATTCCTCAGTTACACATGCCCCCATAGCAATTTCTTGTGCAATATTATTGACAAAGGAGGTAGTGAACCAGTGATTTAGAAGCAGATTCGGAATATCAAACTTGATCAGACGACGACGATGTCTCCACTCGTGAATATGATCTGAAATATGAGTGGCTTTATCCTGTTTCAGAGATGTCAGGAGATGCGTCTCGGCCTCATAACGGAACGGTAACTGGAAATGCATTAGGAATGCCATAGCTAGAGAATTAAAATCTTGAAAAATACCACGGGGAAGTTCTATATACCATTTAGCAACAGCGTCGGTGAGAGTGCGCTGGAAAATACGCAGACGAATCGAGTCATTGATCCAAGAATTCGAAGAACACCACAAGTGGTATGTCATGCCATGTGCTTGGGGTTCTTCTCCAGATTTACCTTCAAACTTAGGACAATCACCAGGCACCTTTGTCGGAACCCGAGGCTAATATGGATTATGAAGAATCGAATCATTGGTCAATTTGGACACGTCCGGTAACTCCAACGTGGCAAGAAAATGCAATTGAGGGTTAAAAGGCATGCCAGGTCCCTGATAACGACCTGTTCCTGTACTCCATCCTGGTTAAGCATAACTCTGTCCCCATTGGTTCTGTCTTGGAGGATTCTGACCATAGGGGGTATAAGCCAGATAATTGGGTTGATAAGGCGACTAAAAACTAGGATACGGGGGTTGATAACTAGGGTATTGATTCTGATTGTACGTAGGCCCTAATTGAGCAGTGTATGGATTTGACTGCGGAGTATAAGTATAGCCTGGTTGTTGAAGGTAATAACCAGAACCTTGAGGCAGGTTGTAAACCGGTCGAGACTAACCTTGAAAGTAATAGCCACCTTAGGGTCGAACGAGTTGCTGGTAAGTGGGACCCTGCTAAGTCTGATAAGTCGGGTGCACAGATGGATTCAGCTGTGGCATAGAATAGATCGGCTGCTGAGCAGGGTTAACAGGTTGTGCAGGTTGTCCTATTTGAACAGGTAGACTTGGCTGTGCAGGTTATCCTGGTTGAATAGGTTGACCTGGTTGATGAGGGACACCAGGTTGCCTTGGTTGAGTAGGTTGGCCTGATGGTGGGGGTGGGCCAGGTTGTGCCTGATAACTAGGTTGACCTGTGACAGGACTATAAGATGGCCCTAGTTGTGCAACATTTTGACCAATCAGAAAATAAGGCCGCTGAGGTTGCACCAAAGGTCGAGAAGGATGGGTTTGCCCCCCAGGACCGTATGGTGGTCCAGGTTGATACCCCGATTGCCCTACTGGTCCTTGAGGTTGTCCTGGTTGGACCACAGGGTGAGGCTGCAGAGGTTGACCCTAAGGATTGTAAGACTGCTCTTGCAGGTCGTAGAACAATCCTTGCTGGACCGAAGATTGTCCCTATAAGGGTTGTCCTTGCGGGCCGTACGCATACCCGGGTTGGGCCGAAGGTTGTCCCTGGAAGGGTTTTCCTTGTGGGCTAGAAGCACATCCTTGTTGAAACAAAGGTTGTCCCTGAAATGGTTGCCCTTGTTGATCAAAAGGTTGCCCAGGCTGGGTAGATAAAAAACCGTCAATATACTGATAAGCCTTAGGAGCAGGAAAACAAAGGGGGTTGCCCTGCTCATCATATTGATATGGAAATACATAGATCAGGGCACCATCCACTCCATAATGGTAAAAGTATAGATGATTAAGATCCTGAGAGGATTGACCAACCTCAGAGATCAGTGGCTGTAAAGACATCTGGTATTCCTCGGGAGAAATGTTCTCTGGAATGGCAGAAGTGATATAAACATCTTCAGGAACTGACAAGGTCCTAGTTGAATGAGTAGTGACAACAGGCATAGACGTAGCCATGCAGACATTAGGTCTAACAGGTGCCGATGTAACAAAAGGGGATGTCGTGAGAGGTGTCGATGGCGACATCCCTAACATGGGAATGGTCAGCCTCATGGACGTATTTGATACTCCCATAGAGGCAATAGCGGCCATGACCTAACTTAAATACCTATATCTAGCTGGGAGCGAAGGACCAGGTGAAGACATAACAGAAGGTTCAGGGATGTCTTTGGGAAAAAGCTAGTAATCTTCACCAGAAGTGGGAATTCCCTCACTAGGAGAAGGACTGGATGAGTCCATATCTGACCCTGTCGTAAGATCTCCTAAAATATGACAGGGAATAGGGGGTATGACAGCAGCCAAAAAGGGTGATCTCGATGTAAGAGGAGGGAAATTATCCCCTACTCCAAATCCAAACCAAGCGTTGGACAAGGGGCGATTGAAGTCGACTAGTCCTCCAAAGGGAAGTTCAGATATAACCGGTCCCCCATATGGAAACTCGGATACAACTGGCTGCTGATGCTCAGCAGAGGACTGAGAGACCTTTGACGAATCATCTGTGTAAGGACTACTAGTTTACAAAACTGATGGTTCCACCACTGTGACCGTAGCAAAAAGAGGAAGAGATCAAAAACAAATACGCACAGACAAAAACCAAGGAAAACAAAAACAAGCCAAAAAATCAATCTCTAAATGGGCGTGAGATCATAGGTGATTAATTTTACCACATTGAAACTAGAAAATTTTTACTGTTTCATGTTTTAAGAGTCTAGAAACAAGTAAAAGATGACTCTATAACTTTCAGTTTGGAAACAAGCGTGAAAGGACAAGAGCTTGATGATCTTTTCAAGTTTAAGGAGTCAGTAAAGATCAAATTGACTGCTCTGGTAATCTAGGTAAATGGGTGTACCAGATATCCATGAATTTCCATATACACCTTGGTAAAAATGAAAGAGAAATCAACCAAGGACTTGACGTACGTGCAGGTAATCTCCCCGAATACTGTGTCCAGTGTATCACGAGTAAAAGGCGACAGACTCGGCTTCCTACAGATAAAGGATTTACAACCTAATGGGGTCTCCCTTTATATACTCGACGGTACGGGGAACACAAGTCCATACTAGCACTGTCTGTAGCTAGATGGCGAGCGACAACTGCTAGGCTTAAAGATGCTGGAACACATCTCTACCTTAGAATAATAGATATTTCGTTAATGTTTCAATGTTGCCTTAGGTTAATTCATTAAATTTTAATGTTGATCTTCAATTTACATTTCAATTTCAAGGCCCTATCGAATGTTGGATCTCATAAAACCTCTAGATGCAAACTGCATGCCACTAAACATCACTTTTTTTAATGAAGAGCTATCTATGGGAAAGTTGAGAGCTTTCAAATGACAGCAAAATGAACACGCAAAAACATCCACTACTATTTCCAATGCAAGCTAATGAAACTAGAAAAATTTTCTCTAGAGTTATATAACACTAGTAACGCAAAAGAGCTTTCAATTTTCACTATGCCAATCCAATTACAAAAGATTTGTTTTTGTATTTTTCAATATATCAGAGCAAATGCACTGAATGAATGAAAAACTAATGAAAACATCAATCTAAGAAATGACGAAGAGAGAGCTGAATCAAAACAAGTTCACTCAATCCAAACAAACACAATCAGGACTCAAACCCATGAGGAAATCCTTCAAAGCGAAGAATAATCTCGAAAGAGACTCAAACAAACTGTGTAATCTAGGCTTGGAGCAACTCAAAGCGAAATTGAATGAAAGAGAGAAAAATCACTCAATTAATGCAATGATTCAATGGAATCCAGCAAGATGAATGCAAAGAAGTAAAAACGAAGTAGACCGAGAAATAAAAGACCCAAAACTCCCACGGGAGGCTCAGCACACTGAAGCACCTAGAAGCCCTAGGTCTAGAATGCAAAACTGATAGAAAAAGGCGAAAAACCGGAGGATGGGGGCTAAACACAGTAAAAAATGACTTCAAAGCACTCAAGCAATCGGAAAAAATGGACCAAGACCAAAATTCAAGCTCAGAAAGTCCAAGAACAAGAAAACCCTAATGCCAAGTAGGGTTGGCGTGCCTATTTAGCTATAATCTGCGCCAATCAGGGGTTGGCGTGGGGGCCTAACCAGCAACAAGTGCCAGTTGGCGCGACTGTCAAGAGAAAAACCGTGCCAAGCCAGTTTACCTTATAAAAATGAGAAAAAATGACAAACTAAGGCTAGATTTGGTCTTCTGGGGGCTGAACAAGGATTTAACACCAAGGAAGGTGAACCAAAAAAGAAAATAAATCGATCAAAAGCCAAAAAACAACCCAAAGGAGAAATGAATAACTCCCACTGATCCCCAGCGGAGTCGCCAAATTGTTGAGGCAGTAAATCCCCTCTGCAGACAGAGGCGATCCCACTAGCCCTAGATTGGGTCTAGCAACAATCAAATCACGCAATGACGTTGGTTCCTAGTTACAAGAAAGACAAAGATCACGACAAGTAGCCTACCTCAAGCCCCACGCTGCTGTTGTCGAGGAAGAAGCAGTGCTCCTCGTCCCTAGCTTGACAAATCACAATCCTTTCGTTTGCCATGTCCGGACACCTGTACACATGTAGAGAAACGATGACATACAACGTAATACTCAAATCATGTAACTATATATCAGTCAGAGAAGATATAATTCGTTGCATTACATAAAAGAGTAAACACATGAATGGAACCAAAATCATACTCGCTTATATTATAAATGACAAAAAGGGAGATTACAACCAAATGCTCTGATGCTATGATCTTCCTTTGGCGGGGCTTGCAACGGAGCGCGTCTCAACGAAGCCTGTTGAGAATCTGGACAAAGCTCTCTCTCTTACAGGGTTCTCCTTGGCTCTGCTCTCAATAGTCTCCCAGCTATAGTTTTCTTCCCACAAGTTCAGCTAGCTAGCAAATGGAGAGGGTAGGCTTTTATAGAAGGAGGAAGAGAGGTTGGGATCCCTATAATCATGGGATAGGGTCCTATCTATTAGGAAGGTTCCATGAGAGGTGGAAAACCACTTCCTAATCAGGGAGATCTGGAGGCAAACAACTCAACTTCTTTTTGATGATTCATTATGAGTTGGTTAGAATCAAACTTCCACCATTTATTTTTAAAAAACATTCCTTAATAGGCTTGGCACGAGTAAGACACAGGGACAGAATTCCAACTGGCGTGCGCACTATGGTGCTTTTTCCCCATTTGCGCGAGGGATGAACTGGCTACCTGTGCCAATGCCAAAACATGGATTTTTAGGGTTTTCCAGAGGAATTGTTCTTTAGGAGAATTCTTGTCCTTATGCAGAAGGATGCCATTAAGGTGTTTTTAGGACATTTTACTATTCACAAGTCACGGGAATAGTCCTCCAATGTACGGGATGAGGGATTGCAAGGACGGTGAAAAAATGTTGTGTAACAAGCGCGACTCCCTTTAGGGTACAAGTAAAATTCGACATTCCAATATTTGAGGGTCAAATAGATGCAGATGTCGTATATAGATGGTTGAATCTATTAGAAGGATATTTCTCGATTCATGACTTTTCCGATCGGGAAAATATTATTTTTGCACTCCTCAAAGTTACCCCCCATGTCAAGGACTGGCAGGAAACCTACTGTGAGAAAAAGGATGAGACATAACCCTCTCTGTTCTTAGTCGTACCCACTTGGAATTATTTCTGATATGCTATCAAGGAACAATACTATCCCACGGGGAGCTATGAGAACAAGTACATACAATGGACCACGTTGTTGCAACAAAGGGATCAAGATGTTCATGAGCTAAATAATCTATTCCATAACCTGCGCACAAAGTTGGGTATCAAAGATTCAGAGAAACATTTGGTGCTAAAGTATCGCAGTTGTCTGCACAGATACATTCAGGAGGAAATGGAGTTCCTCGACATCTCCTCGCTTGGTACGGTATACCAATATGCTGCCAATATTGAGCACAAATGCAAGTAGAAGAAGAGAAAATTTGGATCTACGAATCAAAACCAAGGGAAAGGTGCCCCTAAACTACAGAACAATGGACAAAGCCAAGTCATTGCGGCTCAAGACAACATGCCAAATCCATAAGAAAAGAACAACACCACGAAACCAAGGAAGAACACGAGAAAGTGGTGTGAGTTCCATAAGAGCTCCACTCACAACACAAGTGATTATCGGGCCAAGCAGTCGCTCGTGCCGAGATGAGGGCTTCTGAATTAGATGCATGCTCAAACTCTAAATAAGAACCTGACAAGGGGAATGAAAAAGTGAAACAAATTATTGATGCAGAGCCCAATGCCATTTTTTCTACTACGAAGATCTAGAAGGAGGAATCAGAAGATCCAGAGGAGGTGAAGTGCTTCTTCCACTCCCAGATGTGGGTAAAGGGTTCCCCGCTATAGTTCATTGTCGACAATGGGAGCCAAAAGAACCTCATTTCAATAGATTTCATGAAGCGATTGGGCTTGCTGACCATGGCACACCCATAGCCATACACCATTGGGTGGCTTCACCAAGGACGGGATCTCCGTGTCAGCAAGCAGTGTCGCCTTCCCTATAGCATCAAGCCCTTCACGGATGAGGTATTATGTGACATTGCTCCTCTTGATGTTTCTAATGTATTATTAGGCCAACCATACTTGTGGAAGCGACATGTTGTGTCTAATTCAGGGCCTCGCGTTGTTATTATTACTTTGGTAAATAAGTTGTACATGATACCAGAGGTACCACTGCCTACCACTATCTCTTTGGTTACTACAAAACAATGCAATAAGCTCATTTCCCAAACCAGGAAATTTGTTTTCTTGATGATCCACCCCCAGGGCAAGAAGAATATTGTGGCCACGACCTCTAGACATGGCTCCTCTGCACAACAACAACACATGGACAAGGTTGTGGAGGAGTACGGGGACATTTTCACCTCACCCACAGAGGTTCCTTTGCACTGTCAGGTCAAGCACCCCATTGATCTAACCCCAGGTGCGCTGCTACCCAACGAACCGATCTATCAGTGCTCTATTCTGGAAAATGATGAACTCAAGAGGAGGATTCAGGAGCTACTGCAGAAAGGTCACATTCGGCCAAGTTCATCGCCTTGTGGGAGCCTGATCGTGTTAGTACAGAAGAAGGATGGGACTTGGAGACACTGTATTGACTATCAAGCGCTGAAAAAGAACACTGTCCAGAATAGGTACTCGATCCTAGGGATTGATGACCTTCTGGACCAACTCAAAGGGGTGAAATATTTTAGTAAGATTTTATTGAAGTTTGGGTATCACCAAGCACTAATCGAACCCTTCAATGTTTTGAATACTGCCTTCAAAGCTAAGGAGGGCCTTTTCAAATGGCTGGTCATGCCTTTCAGGTTGACGAATGCTCCCGCAACCTTCATGAGGTTGATGGAAAACATCTTGCAGCCATTCACCAACTCATTTGTAGTGGTGTACTTGGATGACATTCTGATCTTCATCCATTCTTGGGAAGAGCACCTCCACCACAACAGAGAATTCCTCCAAACACTACGGCAACACAAGTTTTGTGCCAATTTGGAAAAGAGAACTTTTGGCATGACCCAGGTTCAATATCTAGGATACATTATTGATGAAAGGGGAGTGCATGTGGATCCAACCAAGATCCAATTCATTCGGGATTTTCTAGCCCCAACCACTCTAATAGAGCTTCACAGCTTTCTAGGTCTTGCTAATTTCTACTGTAGGTTCATGTTGGGATTCTCTCATATCACTTGGACCTTGAGTCAAGTGACCAAGGGAGGAGAAAAAGAAAAATTCTTTTGGTCGAAATCTCAACAGAAGGAATTCATAGAATTGAAAAATCGCCTCTGTTCTGCCCCAGGGCTCACATTGCCATACTTGTAACAACCATTTGAGATCGAGACAGATGCCTCTGACTATGCTATTGGGGCATTTCTTACTCAACAGGGGCATCGAGTGGCATATCTTAGTGAGACATTTTCCAACACAGTTCGCAAGTATCCCACTTATGACAAAGAAATGTATTCCATTGTGAAGGCTTGTCGACAATGGAAGAATTACATTTTGGGGAAGGAAAAAATCATCCACATAGACCACCGACCTTTGTAGTTCATACAGACACAAGGGAAGTTGCAGAACAATCACCATCAAAATTTTTCCACATATCAAAAAAAAGTTTCATTTGAACATCAAGTACAAGAAGGGTATCACCAATCATGTTGCAGACTGCCTCAGCCGACCACCGATCGTGGCACTAACCACTGTTCTCAACTTTTTTGGGCATGATACTTGTGATTGGCCGCTTCTCTATAAGAGCGATCCAAAATTCGGCCACACATACAAGGAACTCTTGGGGGGTACGCAAGTTCCAAATTTTCACCTCCAAGATGAATTGTTATGTCACCTGGGACACCTTTGTATTCCTTCAAGCGAGTGTGCGAAGATGATATGGGAAGCACACTACAGTTGAGTCATTGGGCATTTTGGGGTCAAGAAAATAGTGGCAATACTACAAAAGTATTTCTATTGGTCGAACCTTCGACAGGATGTCGCGAAGTACATCAGATCCTGCACTGCTTGCGCCATCGCCAAACCGACCATCAAGAAGCAAGGCCTCTATACTCCAATACCTACCCCTAGTTGACCTTGGGAATCCATATCCATGGATTACATGTCAAGCCTTCCTTCTACTAAGCAAGGAAATGGTTGTGTTTTCGTGGTCTTTGACAGATTCTCGAAGATGGCCATTATGGAAGCATGCAAGAAGAATATCACAGTAGAAGCCAATGCTAAACTCTTCTTTGAACGAGTGTGGGTGCACTTTAGGATCCCACAATCTATCATATCAGATCGTGATAGCAGGTTCCTCAACACTTTTTACTGGAAGGAAAACATCTTGGAAGTCTGGTCCCAATGCCCCTAGCACACGATGTACGACAGCACTATCACTGAATACGGGCATAGGACAGGTAGCCACATAATTGACATGTGGAGAGGATGACACAACCGGCTGATAAAGATCCGGTAGGGATGATGGTGGACTAGATGCCATATCCAGACTAAAGAACGCAAGCTGATTGATGGTCATGATCCGACCTTGGTGCGGAAAACACATCACACGAAAGAGGGAGGAGACAAGTTCCCCCATGGCATAAGTAATCGTGGCCTAGGATTAAATTAAATTCCAAGGGGCCAGGAGCAACCATCACATCCATATGGATAGTTTTCCCTCCCAAAGTAATAAGCAATTCCGGAAGGATCCCTAACGGTTGACTATTTCTTCTGTTAAACGCCAACAGATTCTGCATAACAGGCACAAGCAGTGGTGAACCGAAAGCTTGCCAAGTAGTCAAGGATAAAATACTAACAGATGTGCCTTCATCTATAATGGTGCTGGGCACGACCAGATGGGAGGCCTATACCGTGATCTAAAAGGGCACATAAGAATGAAGGCGATAACCTACGAATCGACCCCAATTGAAGGAAGCGACCAAACTACTTGGAGGGGCTACCATCGAACCAAGATGGTCTTCCCCTGGTGTTACAGGAGGAGAAGGAGCATCCTCCAACACCTCCATCATGGAGGCAGAAGGAGTATCCTCTGGGACCTCCATCATGGGAGGCAGAGGAGTAGCTTCGTGGGATATAGGTACAGGAGAATCTTTCTCCAAGTCCGAGGAATCTGAAGAAACAAGAAGAACACGAGGGATGTGAGATCCACTCTCAACGGAAAAGACCTGGTGTACTGCAGACGTGGCCAACTCAACTGATCCCACGACCAATGGTTGGTAAGGGATGGATTCATGATGGTGAATTTTTGGGGGAGAGGGATCAAGCAAGGATGACTCTTGACTGATCGTTGAATCAATTGGTGAAGGACTCAAAGAAAGCTGTTTGTAACCAGCCAGAAGGCACGATGCAGAAATAGTCGAGTTATCCAAAACTCTCTTGGCTTCATCCATATACAAATAAAGGTGAATGGCATGGTGCCCTTCACACAACTAACATGGATTGGCAAGCTTACCCTGCTTCTTAGGAGCTTTACTAACACTAGCTGAAGACGTGCCCCCAACCTGACTCCCGGAAGCCAAAGGCAACGGTAGACGACTATTGGACCATACTTCGAGCACCTTGGGAATGCCAGGGAAATCTCGAAGAATATGGTTTCCCTAGCACAACATGCAAGGGAACTTAACTTTCCACGAAGGGTTGGAAGGTTCATCGAGAGCAGGCATTTTAGAAGTAACAACTGCAGAATTATCCTCTCGCTTATCTGACTTCTTCTTCTTCTTCTTCTTCTTAGTCACCTGGGTACTAGAATCCAAAATTTCACCAGGCGAAGTAGAATATGAGGATGAAAAAACAGACGAAGAAGGGGGGAGGTCCACATTCGAATCAACATGGCATTGCTCAGGCGGAGGAGTGGATGGTACGACAGCCGGAACACTCAAGACCACAGAGGTTGAAAACAACCAAACAGGCAACCCAATAGTTAACCCAGGTAGGGATAACGTGGCCATATAATGAGCACCAATATTTCCTAAAGCATGAAAAGGACTAGGACTCCCTTCAGAGGGGACTCCTTGATTGGAAAACTTTGGAAAAGTTGCCATCGGAAACAACCTTGAAATAAAACACTAAGGGAAAAACTTATAACCAGGAATATTTCGTGGACGATTAATTTTTAAGACATTGAAACCATACTCTATTGTTTCATATTTTAAGAGTCGAGAAACAAGAAAAAGGTGACTCTATCACTTTTAGGTTGGACACGAGCTTGAAAGGACAAGAGCTCGATGATATTTTCAGTTAAAAGAGTCAGTAAAGATCAAAGTGACTGCTCTGGTAATCTAGGAAAATGGGTGTACCAGATATCCGTGAACTGCCATATACACCTTGGTAAAAATGAAAGAGAAATCAACCAAGGACTTAACGTACGTGGAGGTAATCTCCCCGAATGCTGTGTTCGGTGTATCACAGGTAAAAGGTGGCAGACTTGGCTTCCTATAGATAAAGGATTTGCAACCTAATGGGGTCTCCCTTTATATACGCAACGGTACGGGGAGCACAAGTCTGTACTAGCGCTGTCTGTAGCCATATGGCGAGTGACAACTACTAGGCTTAAAGACGTTGGAACATGTCTCTACCTTAGACTACTAGACGTTTTGTTAAGTTTCAATGTTGCCTTAGGTTAATTCAGTAAATTTTAAAGTTGACCTTCAATTCAACTTATGTTTCGATTTCAATGCCCTACTGCATGTCATCTGAAAATATCCTATATGCAGCTATATTAGAAAATAAATCTTTCAATTCGATGAATTCTATCTAGTTAAGGGAAGGGCTTCAAACAATGATGCAACAAAAAACAACACTGCAAAAGAAATTTTTCCAAACTAGATGACTTTCACTATATAAAAGTAATCTAAAACACTCAATGATGTGAATTATGTAATATAATCTATGCAAAATCCTCTTTTTTGAAAACTATGCAATTGTAATCTATGCACAATTTCCTTTTTTGAAAGAATAATAAGAATGCATTCAATGCATTTTTCGATGAAATGAGAATCTACTTAATGCATATTTTTAATGAAAGAGAATGCACTCAATGCGATTTTTAGCTTTCAATCATTAAACAATGTGATCTAAGTTCAATGATAAATCTCAAAAATACTTTTCAATGCAATGTGATCTAATGCATTTTAATGAAAAGAAAACTTTGAGATGAAAACTAAATGAATGCAAATTTTCTTAATGAAGGATGAATGCAAAAGAGATGTAAACAAACACTAAGAATGAAATTGTTATTTTAAACACTTTATAATGAAATTCCTCAAAAGGCTACAAGACATATGAGGTCAAGCACAAAAAGGAGTTCCAAAGCATGAGCTCAAAACAAGGCATTCATCCCTTTTACATTAAGCAATCAAAGAAAGAAGACTTTTCAGTTCAACAATGAGAAATGTAATCTATGCTCACAAGTGAAAAAGTAAAGGGGAGAACGTGTACATCATACAGAGAAAAGGAACGGAAGGGCAAGACACACTAGTGAAGAATTTAGGGAAAAAACCTCAATTTTTCATACACCCTGAAATTGGCATGACTTTGGTTGGTGAAACTAGCGCCAATTGGCGCGACTTGCTCACTGAAAACTAGCGCCAATGGCCAATTGGCATGGGTTGCTAATTGAAAACTAGCGCCAATCAGTGCGATTGTGAGAAAAATAAAAGTGCCAATGCCTGAACAAGAAAAAACAAATAATTTCTCCCAACCAAGACCAGACTCACCACTTCGAGAAAAAACTAAAATATCGTAATTGATGAAAAACATAGGAACAAACAAGGAAATGGTCGTTCGACTAAATCCATCGAATGACTAAGACCTCAAAGAGTGACAAACTCAAAGGAAACTCCACAGTGGATTCTCCAATTTTTTGTCCAGGTAAATCCCCTCTGCGGACAAAGGTAATCCCTCTAGCCCTAAGGTGGGTCTAGCAACTACAGGAACATACTAACATCTACCTTGCTATATTGTAAATGAAATTCGGAGCAAGGAAGATGACCTACCTTATTCTGATGCTATGTTGTCTTCTTTCGTCGAAGCCTCTTGATCCGTCTCTCTTCTCCAGCTTGATACACACTGCTACCAATGTTCGATTACCTATGCAGACAGTCAAGACAACACGACAAGTGTAAAACAATTACAATCTATCTAACTGATCAAGGAATGCTAGAAATCTCATTATAGATGTAAACAAGAGTGGAAGATAAACATCAGATGCATTTTATTATGATAAAGACAAGGGGAGTTTACAACCAAGCCTTCGGTAGGTCTGTATCCAAGCACGTTTGCCACACCCTCATGAACAAAGGTCCAAGATCTCACTATGTTCTCAACACACACAAACAATCACACTCTGCACTATTCTCCCAAAGCTATGATTGCTTCCTCTCTATGCTAACTTTTTCAGCTATCTGTTCAACTAGCACATCAATGGAAGATGGCTATATTTATAGAGGAGAGGAGGAGGTTAGGATCCCTACAATAGTGGAAGGGAGGCCTTATCCCTTGGGAGGTTTCCCCATAAGGTGGAAACAAGAGGCCAAAGGAGGAAGGTCGTGGTTATTTAGTCGAACCACTCCCTATGACTCATCCACGAAGTTGTTGTGATCAAAACTTCACCTCTTTTTTTAAAAAAAATTCCATAAACATATTGGCAAGGGTGCTTAACTGGGACATAGCGGCAACTGGTGCGGGCTCAGTGTTAATTTTCCTCATTGGCACGAGGGCATAACGAGCTACCTGTGCCAAGGCAAAAACAGGTGTTTTTAGTGGTCTGCTCAGGAAATTGTCAACAGAAGGAATATTGTCCTCATGGAAAGGGATGCAATGATGGTATTTGCAACGCATGACACTTCTAATTAGTCATATAAATTACCCTCCAATGTTGATATGGGGATTGCAGGGACAGTGACAAATTACTGTGTAACACTTCCGGAGCAGTTTTGAGGCCCTAAACGACATTTTTTGGGAGAATCGGGAGCAACATGGGTCCATGGACCAATGTTTATCACATCAAAAGTTGTATTTCTCGGATAAATATTTATAATGAGGTATGGTGCACATCAAAGAGATATAATATGCCAAAGTTACATCCCCAGGAAGTTGAAACACCAATTTACCCAAACTGGGCTCATAGTTTTGGTGCTTCATCTTCTAGTGTTAGGGTTTTGGATGTTTAGTGTTTTCCATTATTTCAAAATAATAAATAGGCCCTAGAGCCTCATTATAACTCAGTTAAGAGGCCTGTATCCACCACATCTCTTCTCAGAGATAAGCTACCAGTGCCCTAGCTAGTTTATTTCCATTCTGTCAGTAAGAAAATTTCAGTTCTTTGATATTAATGAAATGATGTGTTATTTCCGTTGCATCTTTGTATTTATGGTTACATGTGTATTCCGTTGCATTCCTACATAAATATGGATCAGTGGTATCAGAGCGGTCTGCTTTTTCTCGATCCTTCTTTGCATGTCCCCAACAAGGTCGGGGTATAAGGAGTTGGGGCTCGATCTGGTTGAACCTTTGCAAGATCGACCTTGCAAACCTCGACGGCCACCCATGGGGGATGAAAATAAACATGAGGGAGGAGGATATCCTATCAAAATATTTATCAAGGAGGCCCTTGAAAACAAAGTAATGCGATGATGGATAACTTTTCCCAGATATATCAACGACTGACCACCAGCGACGCATTTGCATCCAACAACCACTCTGTAGGCACGACTCCCTTTAAGGTACAAGTAAACTTTAAGATTCCCATATTTGAGGGTCAAGTAGATGTAGATGCCATAGATATATGGTTGAATCTATTAGAAGGATATTTCTCAGTTCATGACTTTTCCGACCAGGAGAAGATTATTTTTTCATTCCTCAAATCTACCCCCCATGTCAAGGACTAGTGGGAAACCTATTGTGAGAAAAAGGATGAGACAGATCCCTCTCTATTCTTAGCCATACCCACTTGGAATTATTTGTGAGATGCCATCAAGGAACAATATTATCCTGTGGGGAGCTATGAGGACAAGTACATACAATGGACCACGCTGCAACAACAAAGGGATCAATATGTGCATGAGTTGACAAATTTGTTGCATACCCTGCGCACAAAGTTGGGTATCAAAGATTCAAAGAAACATTTGGTGCTAAAGTATCACAATTTTCTGCACAGATACATTCAAGAGGAAATGGAGTTCCTTGACATCTCCTCGCTTGGTACAACATACCATTATGCTGCCAAGAGTGAGCAGAAATTCAAGCAGTAGAAGAGAAATTTTGGATATGTGAATAATAAGCAAGGGAAAGGTGCCCCCAAACTGCTGAAAAATGACAAATCCAAGGCATGGCGGCTCAAGAAAACCTACCAAAGCCACAAGCAAAGAACAACACCACAAAGCCAAAGAAGGACATGGGAAAGTGGTGTGAGTTCCATAAGAGCTCGACTCACAACACAAGTGAGTGTTGGTCCAAGCAGTCGCTCGTCGCCGAGATGAGGGCTTCTGAATCAGATGCATGCTATGTATGAATCATAACCTGACAAGGGGAATGAAAAATGGAAACAGATTATTGATGCAGAGCCCAACGCCATTGTTTTCACTATGAAGATCTATAAGGAGGAACCAGAAGAACCAGAGGAGGCTGAGCGTCTCTTCCACTCCCATATGTGGGTAAAGGGTTCCCTGCTACAATTCATTATTGACAATGGGAGCCAAAAGAACCTCATTTCAGAAGATGTGGTGAAGAGGTTGGGCTTGCCGACCACGGATCACCCACATCCATACACCATCGGGTGGCTTCACCAAGGATGGGATCTCCATGTCAGCCAGCAGTGTTGCCTTCCCTATAGCATCAAGCCCTTCACGAATCAGATATTATGTGACATTGCTCCTCTTGATGTTTCTGGTGTATTATTTTTCCAACCATACTTGTGGAAGCGACATGCTATGTATGAGTCATGACCTCGCTCTGTTATTGTTACTTTGGGAAATAAGCTGTACAGGATACCAGAGGTACCACCGCCTGCCACAATCTCTTTGGTTACTGCAAAACGATGTAGTAAGCTCATTTCCCAAACCATGAATTTTTTTTCCTGATAATTCGCCCCCAGGGAGAGAAGAAGATTATGGCCACGACCTCGAGACATGGCTCCTTTGCACAACAACAACAAATGGACAAGGTTGTGGAAGAGTACGGGGAAATTTTCACCTCACCCACAGGGGTACCTCTGCACTGTCAGGTCAAGCACCCCATTGATCTAACCCCAGGTGCACCGCTACCCAATGGACTGATATATCGACACTTTGTTCTGGAGAATGATGAGATCAAGAGGCGGATTCAAGAGCTGTTTCAAAAAGGTCACATCCGGCCAAGTTCATCACCCTATGGGAGTCCAATCATGTTAGTACATAAGAAGGATGGGACATGGAGACTCTTTATTGACTATTGGGTGTTGAACAAGATCATTGTCTGGAATAGGTACCCGATCCCACGGATTGATGACCTTCTGGACCACCTCAAAGGGGAAAAATATTTCAGCAATATCGACTTGAAGTCTAAGTATCACTAGGTACCAATCGAACCCTCTGATGTGTGGAAGACTGCCTTCAAATCCAAGGAGGGCCTTTTCGAATGGTTGGTCATGCCTTTTGGGTTGACCAATGCTCCCGCAACCTTCATGAGGTTGATGGACGACACCTTGCGTCCATTCACCAACTCATTTGTAGTGGTGTACTTGGATGACATTTTGATCTTCAGCAGTACTTGGGAAGAGCACCTCCACCACATCCGACAAGTCCTCCAAACACTACGGAAACACAAGTTGTGTGCCAATTTGGAGAAGTGCACTTTTGGCATGACCCAGGTTCAATATCTGGGATACATTATTAATGAAAGGGGGTGCATGTGGATCCAACCAAGATCCAAGTCATTTGGGATTTGGTAGCCCCAACCACTCTAAAAGAGCTTCACATATTTCTGAGGTCTTGCTAATTTCTACCACAGGTTCATGTTGGCATTCTCTCATATCACTTGGCCCTTGAATCAAGTCACCAAGGGAGGAGTGAAAGAAAATTTCTTTTGGTCAAAATCTAAACAGAAGGCGTTTGTAGAATTGAAAAATCGCCTCTGTTCTGCCCCAGTTCTCACATTACTAGACTTGCAATAAAAATTTTAAATCGAGATGAATGCCTCTGACTATGCTATTGGGGTATTTCTTACTCAACAGGGGCATCCAGTGGCATATCACAGTGAGACATTTTCCGACACAGTTCAAAAGTATCCCACTTATGACAAAGAAATGTATTCCATTGTGAAGGCTTGTCAACAATGGAAGCATTACATTTTGGGGAAGGAAACAATCATCCACATAGACCACTGACCCCTGCAGTTCATACAGACATAAGGGAAGTTGCAGAACGAGTGCCATCAGAAGTGGTCCACATATCTGCAATAGTTTCATTTTAACATCAAGTACAAGAAGGGTAGCGCCAATCATGTTGCAGACTGCCTCAGCTAACCACCAATCGTGGCACTAACCACTGTTCTCAACTCTTGTAGGCACGAGACTTCTGATTGGCCACATCTCTACAAGAGCGATCCAGAATTCAGCCACACATACAAGGCACTCTTGGGGGGTATGCAAGTTCCAAATTGTCACCTCCAAGATGCACTGTTATGTCACCTGGGACACTTTTTTGTTCCTTCAAGCAAGCGTGCGAAGATGATATGGGAAGCACACTACAGTAGAGTCTCTGGGAATTTCGGGGTCAAGAAAATAGTGGTAGTACTACATAAGTATTTCTATTGGCAAAACCTTCGACAAGATTTCAAGAAGTACATCAGATCTTGCACTGGTTGCGTCATCACCAAATCGACCATCAAGAAGCAAGGGCTCTATACTCCTCTACCTACTCCTAGTCGACCTTGGGAATCCATCTCCATGGATTGCATGTCAGGCCTTCCTTCTACTAAGCATGGAAACGACTGTGTTTTCGTGGTCGTCGACAGATTCTCGAAGATGGCCATTATGGCGGCCTGCAAGAAGAATATCACAGCAGAAGCCACTACTAGAATCTTCTTTGAACGAGTGTGGGTGCACTTTGGGATCCCAAATTCCATCATATCAGATCGCGACAACAGGTTCCTTAGCACATTTTGGTCCTGCCTTTAGTCAATGTTGGACACCAAGCTCACCAAGTCCACAACTTTCCATCCCCAAACTGATGGCCAGATAGAGGTCATCAATAAGATGATTATATAGATTCAATGCATGTAAAATTCAAAGCATCCACACACATGGGGTGAGATCCTCCCTTATGTACAAAATAGTTATAACCGAGCTCTCCAAAGGTCAACTGGCCACAACCCCTTTCAAGTGGGCTTGGGATTCCAGCCACTATGTCCCATTGACATAGCCATGCCATTTGCGACTACTCAGGCCGATTTAGCTCATGTCGAGTCTGAAGCTGACAAAGAGAATAGCTTCATCGAGCGCATTTAGTACATCCGCAAACAAGTTCATGACATATTGGACAGAGCCAATGCTAATTACAAGCAACAATATGATCAACATCGGGTGCCACACGACTTCTAGGTGGGTGAAAAAGTGTGGCTACATTTGTAGAAGGAGCGCCTCACTGGACCCCACCACAGGCTTCTCCCACTCCGATATATGTTTTACACCATCACCAAAGTTGTAGGGAACAATGCCTTCGAGCTCAGTATTCCACCATTCCTTGGTCTGCACCTAGTATTCAATGTGGACCGCCTTCGTCCCTACTTCCCACCTCTACTAGACACCTCTGACATTGCAGAACAACTCACACCAACAAAGTTAAACCTAGAATTTATGGAATAGGCCACCACAGATTGTATCATGGACATGAAAATCAAGAACACTTGCCAACAGAAGATCCAACTGTCTCAGGTTGTCAAAGTTGGCCAACTCCTGCACCAAGGCAAGTGGTTCACTAGGGACCAAGTTCAACAGAAGTTTCCTCATCTCATGGAGGAACTCAACGCAATGGGGACCATTGATTCCTAAGGGGGGAGGAATGATCCAGGTGGATATTGGTGGCCACCTACCTATTCCACTTTTGGCCCCACCATTATCTCTTTCATTTTTTCAGTTTTGGCACAACTTACTATTTTTAGCAGTTTTTCGAGTCCTGAACTTCTGGAGCCATTTTGAGGCCCTAAACGATATTTTTTGGGAAAACTGGGAGCAACCTGAGTTCATGGAACGATGTTTCTCACATCAAAAGTTTTATTCCTAGGATAGATATTTATAACGAGGTATGGTGGATGTCAAATGGATATCGTATGCCAAAGTTACGTCCCCGGGGAGTTGAAACACCAATTTACCCAAATTGGGCTCATAGTTTTGGTGCTTCATCTCCTAGGGTTAGGGTTTTGGATGTTTAGTGTTTTCCATTGTTTCTAAATAATAAATATGCCCTTGAGCCTCATTATAAATCAATTAAGAGGCCTGTAGCCACCACATATCTTCTCAGAGATAAGCTACCAGTGCCCTAGCTAGTTTATTTCCATTATGTCTTTAAGCAAATTTCAGTTCTTTGATATTAATGAAATGATGTGTTATTTCCGCTGCATATTTGTATTTATGGTTACATGTGTATTCTATTGCGTTCCTACATAAATATGGATTAGTGGTATCAGAGCGATCTTCTTTTTCTCGATCCTTCTTTGCATGTCCCCAACAAGGTCGGGGTATAAGGAGTTGGGGCTCGATCTGGTTGAACCTTTGCAAGATTAGCCTCACAAACCTTGACAGCCACCCATGGGGGAAGAAAAGAAAGATGAGGGAGCAAGAGATCCTATCAAAATATTTCTCGAGGAGGCCCTCAAAAAACAAAGGAACGCAATGATGGATAACTTTTCCCAGATCCTTCAACAAATGCCCACCATTGGCGCATCTACATCCAACAATCACTCTGTAGGTGTGACTCCCTTTAAGGTACAAGTAAATTTTGACATTCCCATATTTGAGGTTCAAATATATGTAGATGTCGTAAAATGATGGTTGAATCTATTAGAAGGATATTTCTCGATTCATGAATTTTCCGACTGGGAGAATATTATTTTTTCTCTACTCAAAGCTATCCCCCATGTCAAGGACTAGTGAGAAACCTACTGTGAGAAAAAGGATGAGACAGAACCCTCTCTATTCTCAGTCGTACCCAATTTTAATTCTTTCTGAGATGCCAGCAAGGAACAATACTATTCTGTGGAGAGCTATGAGGACAAGTACATACAATGGACCATGCTACGGCAACAAAGGGATCAAGATGTGCATGAGATGAAGAATCTATTCCATACCCCGTGCACAAAGTTAGGTATCAAATATTCAGAGAAACATTTGGTGCTAAAGGATCACATTTGTCTGCACAAATACATTCAGGAGGAAATGGAGTTCCTGGACATCTCCTCGCTTGGTACGACATACCAGTATGCTGCCAAGATTGAGCAGAAATTCAAGCAGAACAAGAGAAAATTTGGATCTGAAAATCCAAAGCAAGGGAAAGGTGTCTCCAAGCCACTAAAAAATGGACAAAGACAAGGCATGGTAGCTAGAGACAACCTGCCAAAGCCACAATAAAAGAGCAACACCACGAAGTCAAAGAAAGACACGGGAAGGTAGTGTGAGTTCCATAAGAGCTCCACTCACAACACAAGTGAGTGTCAGGCCAAGCAATCACTTGTTCTTGAGATGAGGGCTTCTGAATTATATTCATGCTCTGACTCTGAATCAAAAATTGAGAAGGGGAATGACAAAGGGAAACATATTATTGATGTGGATGCCAATGCCATTGTTGCCACTGCAAAGATCCAGAAGGAGGAATTAGAAGATCCAGAGGAGGCGGAGCATCTCTTCCACTCCCAGAAATGGGTAAAGGGTTCCCCGCTATAGATCATTGTTGACAATGGGAGCCAAAAGAACCTCATTTCAGCAGATGTCGTGAAGTTGGGCTTGCCGACCACGGCGCACCCACAACCGTACACCATTGGATGGCTTCACCGAGGACGGGATCTCCGTGTCATCCAGCAGTGCCACCTTCCCTATAACATCAAGCCCTTCATGGATGAGGTATTATGTGACATTGATCCTCTTTATGTTTCTGATGTATTATTAGGCCAACCATACTTGTGGAAGCAACATAATGTGTATGATACATGGCCTCACACTATTATTATTACTTTAAGAAATAAGTTGTACATGATACCAAAGGTACCACCGCCTACCACTATCTCTTTGGTTACTGCAAAAAAATGCAGTAAGCTCATTCCCCAAACCAAGAAATTTGTTTTCCTAATGATCTTCCCCCAAGGAAAGAAGAAGATTGTGGCCATGACCTCCAAACATGGCTCCTCTACACAACAACAAAAAATGGACAAGGTTGTGGAGGATTACGGGGACATTTTCACCTCATCCACAGGGGTGCCTCTACACTTTTAGGTCAAGCACCCCATTGATATTACCCTAGGTGCGCTGCTACGCAATGAACCGATCTATCGGTGCTCTATTCTGGAGAACAATGAAATCAAGAGGCAGATTTAGGAGTTGTTGTAGCAAGGTCACATCTGGCCAAGTTCATCACCCTGTCAAAGCTCGATCATGTTAGTAAAGAAGAACGATGGGACTTGGAGACTTTGTATTGACTATTGAGTGCTAAACAAGATCACTATCTGGAATAGGTACCCGATCCCATGGATTTATGACCTTCTGGACCAACTTAAAGAGGTGAAATATTTCATCAAGATCGACTTGAAGTCTGGGTATCACCAGGTACCAATTAAACCCTCCAATGTGTGGAAGATTGCCTTCAAAGCCAAGGAGGGCCTTTTCGAATGGTTGGTCATGCCTTTCGGGTTGAAGAATGCTCCCACAACCTTCATGAGATTGATGGACGACATCTTGTGGCCATTCACCAACTCATTTGTAGTGGTGTACTTGGATGACATTATGATCTTCAACCATACTTGGGAAGAGCACCTCCACCACATCCGACAAGTCCTCCAAATACTATAACAACACAAGTTTTGTGCCAATTTGGAGAAGTGCACTTTTGGCATGACCCAGGTTAAATATATGGGATACATTATTGATGAAATGGGGGTGCATGTGGATCCAACAAAGATCCAAGTCATTCGGGATTTTCCAGCCCCAACCACTCTAACAGAGCTTCGCAGCTTTCTGGGTCTTGCTAATTTCTACCGTAGGTTCGTGTTCGGATTCTCTCATATCACTTGGCCCTTGATTCCAGTCACCAAGGGAGGAGCGAAAGAAAATTTATTTTGGTTGGAATTACAACATAAGGCATTCGTAGAATTGAAACATTGCCTCTGTTGGGGAAATTCCTACTCAACAGGAGCATCCAATGGCATATCACAGTGAGACATTGTCCGACACAGTTCGCAAGTATCCAAATTATGACAAAGAAATGAATTCCATTATGCAGTCCTGTCTACAATGGAAGCATTACATTTTGGGGAAGGAAACAATCATCCACACAGACTACCGAACCCTACAGTTCATACAAACACAAGGGAAGTTGCAGAATGATCTCCATCAGAACTGGTCCACATATCTGCAAAAATTTCATTTGAACTTCAAGTACAAGAAGGGTAGCACCAATCATGTTGCGGACTGCCTCATCCGACCACCGATCGTTGCACTAACCACCGTTCTCAAATCTTTTCGGCACGAGACTTCTGATTGGCCACTTCTCTACAAGAGCGATCCAAAATTTGGCCACACATAAAAGGCACTCTTGGGGGGTACGCAAGACTTTCCAAATTTCCACCTCCAAGATGCATTGTTATGTCACCTTGGATACCTTTGCGTTCTTTCAAGCGAGCCTGCGAATATGATATGGGAAGCACACTGCAGTCGATTTGCTGGGCATTTCGAGGTCGAGAAAATAGTGGAAGTACTGCAGAAGTATTTCTATTGGCTGACCCTTCGACAAGATGTCGGGAAGTGTTAGTCATAAGTAATTTTTACTATCTATAGATGACTAAATATCAGTTCTATATTTCTAAAAATGAGATTCCTGAATATTGTGAGTTTTATAAATCTCATTGCCTTCATTATCCTTATACCAAATTTTTCACTATTCTATCATCTAGCCATTCCATGGTCACCTTGCCACTCTCAAAAACTACTTATGGGCTTGTGCCACTCATCTTCACTCTTTTTCCTGCCTATGACCTCATCACTCTATTTTTTACCTTGCCTCATCCCTCCACTTTCCATCTAGGGTTACCAAATAGACTAACTCATGCTCATGATCCCCAAATTCCTCAAACATTGATAGTCTCAAAAATATCTCTGTAGGCTCTTTAGATAAATCAAGTACATTGGATTTTAGATCTTCAATACATCACTTAGTCAATACTCTGTTTATACACTTGAAGCCTCCAAACCCATTCATTTACAAGGAGCACTATCATTCAGTTTCAAAGTCTACATATAAGGTAATGGACAGACTTTGGCATTCTTGCAGGAGTGTCAAAAGGTCTATCATGCAGAAATTTGGTGAGGTAGGAGGTCTGCTCCTCAATGAAGACATCTTGCAGCCCTGCCTACAAACAGTGTAAAACTTCCTGTCAAAGTGGAAAAGGAAAAGTTGAGTTTCATGGTGCAAGGTAAGGGAAGATTTAAAATTTGCCAGTGTGTGTAAACATCCCAAAGCTTTTCGAGGGTAAAAGGTTTCACTGCCTCAAAGGAACAAATATATAAAGAATATCAGTAAGAAAGGTGAAGCTGAGGTTTTCAGTCACATGCCAACCATAAGATGATTTGAGCCCCAAGGTAAGAACAAAGAAGTTTCAGAGATGCTGCCAATGTGTAAAGTTTTTGAAGTTGGAAAAAGTAAAGCTAGCATGCTTCAAAGATCATAGGGAAAAGCCATTTCAGGGTTCTCATAGTCACCTATCATCAAAAGTGTTAAAAGTGTTAGTCATCAGTATTTTTCACCTATTGATGATGACTAGTTTTTTAAAAAGCCAAGTTTTCTAGCAGCTGATCTCCAATTTGTCAAATTTGCCAGCTAGAAAACACCCATAAACATTTTTTCCCTCCTACCTTTTAAAATCTGCCCATGATGAGATAAAACCCAATTTTCAAGCCATATCTAACCTCAGTCATACAAACTTGTCCATTAGCTCCAAAGAAAATACTCCAAATCTGTCCAAAAAGTATCCCCTAAGTTAGGTAGTGGCGCTTTAGGTGATCCTCCCTTGGAAAACTATCCTAAAGCCAAAAGAACCTCTGCTTGAAACCAACCATTCATAGATAACCTTCTTATTCTACTTTTAAAGCTTGATACACTCTTAAGTCGCGCCACTAACAAACCTTGATGTCTCAGCAGTACATATGCCACAGGTCAAACTGATATTAGGTGGATTTACAGTGTTTCAATATATTTTTTAAAAGCAGAAGTGTACCAGTGTTCCAGAAGTCATTTTTAAACTTAACATGAGAAGATAGCTACTTCTCATGTGGTTTTGAGCCTGGGATGCAAGTACTGGACAGAGAGTTATTTCAATAAGCTCCTGCAAACACAGTCAAAAGGTTAGTGACTTATGAATAACAAGTGATACTCTACGGATACTGGTCAGATTGCTTCTGATGTCTGAAGATGCACAAAGGTATTTTAACAGCAGGATTACATGTCTCAGAGAAATGCCCCTCATGGCATATTGTTAATTTGTCACTTTTATTTGTTTAACTATGAATAGGTAGTGAAAGGAAAGATGACACTGCTTGAAAGCAGATGAAATTACATCACTGTGTTAAAACCTCCTCCAAACATGAGCAGAGGGTTAAATTACTGTGTAAGACCTCCTCCAAGTATGATTAGATGGTTAGGTCATTGGTTGAAAGCCTCCTTCATTTTACAAGCAGAGGGTTTTGGCAATGTGATAAAGGCCTCCTTCATTTAATAAGCAGAGGGCCAAGAACAGAGGTATGGTTTCATTTAAGGGCACAAAGCTAACAATGCTACAATTAGCCTTAGAAACTTGTTTTACACCTTGTTCTCCAATAGATGAAAACCACTAACACAGCAGTGTGTTTCAAAGATTGACTATAGGTTTCACTGATTGAAAAGTATATTTTAAGTGCAGTAGGAGACAATTGAAAGGCTTATGAATAAAGAATGGTGTTAAAAACAGAGGAAAAGCAGTGGTGTTTTAAAAGGTGTTTACATGAGTTTCACAGTTAAAACACAGAATTGAAATGTAGTGTGAAACTAAAACATTATTACCGATGAAATAGGTAACCTGACCTCAAAACGGGAACTCTAGCCCAAAAAGACTCAAAAAGCATGAAAAAACACCCCAAAAACAAAAAAAGTGTATTCCAGAACGCACTTGGTTTTTTTTGAAGGTCAAATTTCAACATTTTATAAAATTATGCTAAAAACAAAATTGTTTTTTGAAAAAAAGATTGAAAAAACACCCTCAAAACAAAACCAGCTGATACTGGAATACCAAAAAAAAAATTGTATCATATTTTTGACATTTTTAAAAATAGAAATAGTATTTTTTAATTTTTAAAATTCAAACTTTAAAAAAAACCTAAAATTTAAGAAAAAAAATAAATTTAAAAAATAAAAACATTTTAAAGCTTAAAATTTAAAAATATATAGGAATAAAAAATAAATAAAAAACAAAATAAAATTTTTAATTCAAACATTAAAAAAACCTAAAATTTAAGAAAAAAATAAAAATTAAGAAATTAAAAAAAGTTAAAGATTAAAATTTAAAAATATATATAAAAAAAAAAAAAAAAAAAAAACAAAAAACAAAAAACAAAAACAAAATAAAAATATTAAATTAAAAAAAAAAAAAAAACAAGTTTAAAAAAGAAAAAAATTATAAAAAAAAAAATATAGAAATCAAATTTAAAAAAGAAAAAGAAAATGTTTATTAAATTTAAAAAAAAAAAAAAAAAAAAAATTTTAAAGAAATATATTAAATTTTAATAAATTTAAGACTTTAAAATAAAAATTTAAAAAAAAAAAACATTATTGAAATTAAAAGTAAAAAAATGAAAAATTAATTAAAAATAAAAAATAAAAAATAAAATACAATAAAAATATTAAATTTAAAAAATATATATTAAAAAAACAAATAGATTTTAAAAAATAAATTAAATATATATTAAAATATATATATATATATATATATATATATATATATATATATATATATATATATGAACTTAAATTAAAAATATATATATTAAATTTTATTAAATTTAAAAAAAAAATGTTAATATTAAAATAATAAATTAAATTAAAAAATATATATATTAAATTTTAATAAATAAATGAATAAACAAATAAATTTTGAAATAAAAAATAAATTTAAATATAAAGAAAAAAAACATTATTTTTAGAATCTATGCTTCTGTGATCCATATAAAATTGTAAAATCTCTTTCGGTAATAATCACATATAATGGAACGTTGTCGACGTGTTTCGAACCAACCAGTGTGGTTCATCATCAGGACTAAGTGAGAGATCAGATCAAATCAATAAGCTTAAATAGATGTAGAGATGTTTAAACTAGCCGTTTTCTAAACAGCTAGTTTGACTTTTTAATAATTTAAAATGTTTTTAATAAGTAACGGCTAGTTCCCTCCTACTATTAAACCAATCAATAAATTTATTCGTTTAGTTAATAAATTAGTAAACTTATTAGTTATAATTATTTAGTAAACTTATTAGTTATGAATTTTTTTAAATTAAAGTGAGAGGTTAAAAAAATAAAAATAAATAAAGAAGAAGAAGAAGAAGAAGAAGAAGATAAATAAATAAATATAAATAAAATATAAAAATAAATATAGCAAAATAAAAATAAAATAAAAATAGAATAAAATAAAAATAAAAAGAGAAAAATAAATAAATAAAAATAATAAATAAAATATCAAACTTTCAAACTTTCGAAAAATAAAAAATAAATAAAAAATAAATAAAAAATAAAAATAAATAGATAAATAAATAAATCAAATCAAATCAAATCAAATAAAAATAAAATCCAATAAAAAATCAAAAAAAAAAATTAAATAAAATAAAATAAATAAAATATAAATATAAATATAAAAATATATAATAAAAGAAAAAATAAAAATAAAATAAATAAATAAACAAATGAAAATAAAAATAAAATAAAATAATTAAAATAAATATAAATATAAAAATAAAATAATTAATTAATTAAATATAAAAAATAAAAAAAATCAGGGACATAAGGCAGGTATCCAACACCTGCTGATGTTCCAACCATCATCTCTATTGAGATTAAGGGGTCTTTTTTCGATTTCTAAGGCCTCTCTTAACTTACGATGATGGAAATGGTCAATCCTAGCAATGACCTTCGCCTCTTCAATGCAAATATGATGGTTAGTCTTTTTTGCATGTTCAGCTAGGGCAGACGAGCGAGATCTTCCATGCTTAATGTCAGCAGCATGTTCAGAAATTCTTTGATTTATAGAACGACCAGTTTTGCCAATGTAAGGCATCCCACAGGAACAAGGAATGATGTAGACACCTTTCCCATCCCTAGGGTCAATCGGGTCTTTAACCGATTTGAGAGAGCTGCGAATCGTGTTAAGGGGCTTGAAAAACGAAGACACCCTATGCTTCCTAAGGACCCTCACAATTTTATCAGTGGTTCCTTGAATGAACGAAATACGTACACTGCGGGACCATTGACTAGGGTCTTTATTCTTTTTAGATAGAGGACCTTTTGTTGCTTTAAGAAAAGCTTGAAGGCCTTGCGATCTACTATAACCATTTCTAAAAAAAACACTTAACAGATGAGACTTTTCCCCTTCAAGGTGAGACTCATCAGAGATCCTCAACGCCCTTGTGGCCAAGGTGTTTAGGACACCCAATTTTTGAGCAGGGAAATGGTGTGAACTAGCTTGAAGGTACTGCTCAGTATGAGTTTTCTTTCAAAAAACTTGATGGGAGAAAGAGCCATCATCTTTTTTAGAAATAAGAACGTCAAGGAAGGGAATGCTTCCATCTATTTCATGCTCCATGGTGAATTTTATGGAGCGTGATTGATCATTAAGGTGGCGAAAGAAAATATCTAACTTATCTTCGCCATGTGGCCACACGACACAAGTATCATCTACAAACCTCTTCCAAAGCTTTGGTTGGAAAAGAGCCGAGGAAAGAGCTTTGGATTCAAATTCTTCCATAAACAAATTAGCAACAATCAGGGAAAGGGGGGAACCCATAGCAACACCACAAGTTTGCTCATAGAATTCGCCTTCAAAACTGAAGAAAGTGGAGGTTAAGCAGATTCCAACTAAATGGGCAGTATCAGGATCAGTAATGCGATTAATGACATCAATAGCCTCTTTTATGGGGATATTGGTGTAAAGAGAAACGACATCAAAACTGACAAACCTGTCCTCAGGATCCAATCTAATGCCTTTCAACTCATTAACGAAAGAAGCAGAATCTTTAACAAAGGAGTCTGTACGACCTACAAGAGGCTTCAGTTTTTGAGCTAAATACTTGGCTAGAAGGTAAGTTGGACCACCAATGGTATTAACAATGGGACGGATGGGGGCACCATCCTTATGGATTTTAGGAAGACCATAGATTCTTGGAGTAAGAGGATTTCTCTCAATCAACCTCTTACTCAAAGAGCCCACGGAGCTACTGGACTTAATAGCATCATTGACAACTTTGGAGATCTTTTTTAAGGGATTTTTAGGAAGTTTCCTATAACTCCCACTATTCTCCAAATGATCTAACATCTTCATCCTATAATCCTCCTTGTTAAGGATGACAATCGCACCACCTTTGTCAGCTTTAAGAACAACAATATCCTTATTATTGTTTAAGGATTTTAGAGCTTCAAAATCAGGCTTGCTCAAGTTGCTCTTGGGTGGCTTGGCTTTTCTTAAGATAGCCGCACAATCTTGCCTAATAATGTCTTTGGACGAATCTGGCAAGTCTCTAATACCGAATTCAATGTCACAAATAATATCATGGATGGGTATTCTCCTGGGGGCTAAGGAAAAATTTAAGCCTTTTTCTAAGAGACTATAAACAGAAGGGTCAAAAGAGAATCTAGAGAGATTGACAACATTATTTTTAGAGTTATTATTAATATTATTAATCTTACTAATAGTATTATTATTTTTATTAATAAACTTATCTTTATAATTATTACTATCACTCTTCTTGATAAAATCTTTATGTTTGTTATTATAATCTTGTTTAATAATAACATTATTATTCTCAACATTACAACCAATATTATCTCTAATATTATTATTAAGCCATTTATATTCTTTGCTTTCAAAGTCTTCTTCAATACCCAAATGAGATTGATTTATACTACCAAGGTTTCGATTTATATAATTAGAGCTATTCTTATAAAGATTAATTAAATTTCTAAAGTTAGAGTGAACTTTATTTAAATTGCTTTCAAAATTATTAAATGAATCTAGAATAGCGCTTCCCTCGTTTTTAAATAAGATAGAATTATCCTCAAAGGAGGACGCGGAATTTGACGGTTCAGAAGAATGTGAAGGTTCTGAAATACCTGAAATGCCGTTGATTGCAGCGGATTCAACATTCACGTCGCCCGAACCTTCATTTGTAGACGTAGACACGGCAAGTACCGGAAACATATCAGCGTTGAAAACTGAGCTTTGGCCCAATCGGGAATCCATCGAAGAATGTTGCGAAATCGAATGGGGAGATCCTATCAAATCAACCTGCCCTTCTCTATTAGATCCATCGATTGAGGATTCGGACAGCAGAAATGCCGGTTGTCCTTCCTTTATCATTCCCCCGGAATTATTCACATCAATGTCCACGGCAGAGTGATCAATGCATCTGGTTTCAGAATCCGCAGATGCCGGTTGTCCTTCCTTTATCTTTCCCCCGGAATTATTCACACCGATGGCCACGCCAGAGTGATCATTGCATCTGGTTTCAGAAGCCGCAGGAGAAGAGACCACTCCAATCCAAGAGTTGTCAAATAAAATTGAAAAATTGAAAAAAATAAATTAAAAAAAAATATATTAAATAAAAAATAAAATAAAAAACAAATTAATTTGAAAATATTAAGTTTAATTAAAAAAAAATCTAATTTTAAATACACCATTTTAATTGAAATAAAAATAATATATATATATATATATATATATATATATATATATATATATATATATATATATATTAAATTCAAATAAATAAATAAATAAAACAAAATTTACTAAATTTTAAAAAATTAAATGGAAAAACTAAACATAAAATTTAATAATATATATATATATATATATATATGAAAAAAAAAAAAAAAATTAAATTTCAAATATAAAAATTAAATTAAAAAAAAAAATCAAATTAAAAAAATATATATATATATATATTTAAAAAAAAAAAACGAATTTTTTGATCGTGGTGGCGCCGATTGGCAACGCCACCACGATCAAAAAATTCTTTTATTTTATTTTTTTATTTTTTTATTTTTTATTTTTATTTTTTATTTTATTTTTTTAAATTCAAAAAATTTAAAATTATTTTATTTTAATTCAAATTTTTTATTTTAAATTTAATTTGTTTTAATTTTTTTGTTTTTAAATTTAATATTTTAGATTAATTATTTTTTAAAATTTAAAATTTATTTATTAAATTTATTAAATTTATTAAATTTTGATTTAATTTAATTTTTTTTTGTAATCTTTTAGTTTATTTAGTTTTTCATTTTTAAAATTTATAAATTGTTTCATTTAAAAAAAAAAAGTAAACTTATGGATATTTGTTTTTTAATTATTTGCACGTGGTTTTTTTCATTTTTTTTGTTTTTTAATTATGGTTTTTTTTTTTAATTCATTTTTTTTTTGTTAATTTTAAAATTTGTAATTTTTTTTTCTTATTATTATTATTTTTTTAATTTAAATTTTTAAATTTAATTTTTTCTTTTTTGCATTTTATTTTTTTTATCTAAATTTTAATTTTGTAATTTAAATTATTTTTAAAATTTCTATTTTAAATTTTTTTTTTAATTATATGGTTTTTTTAATAACTTAGAAAAAAATGTTTTTGATGTTTTTTTTTTTTTTTTTTTTGGTTAATTTTTGTTTTTTTTCTTTAAATTATGTGTTTTTTTTTCAAATTTTGTCATTTCTTTTGATATAATTTTCGAATATTTTTGTTTTTTTTTTGTTTTTTTAATTTATTTTTGTTTAAATTTTTTTATTTTTATGAGTTAATTTTGTTTTTTTTTTACATTTTTATTGGTTTTTTTTATTGTTTTTATATATATTTTTTTATCTAAGTTTTTTGTTTTATTACCAACATAAAAATCACCACTCTAAAAAAAAAAAGGTTGATGCTGCATCAATACGTTTCAAAATTAGCATGAAAATCACCACTCTAAAAAAAAAAGTTGATGTTGCATCAATACATTTCAAAATTAGCATGAAAATCGCTAACATTTTAAAACAAATATTCATACTTCATAAATAAAAATATTAGAGTGTCAAAAATGTGCTCAAAAAAGAAGAAGGTGATTCTGCATCACCACTTTTCAAAATCGGGTGCTTGTTATGCTACCAAAAAAAAGTAGGTAATAGTGTGGTTACCTATTTCATCGGTAACATTGTTCTAATTGGATGATTATGAATGAAGAATTGTTGTTAAGCAGATGGACAAGCAGTGGTACTATGATAATCAAAGAGGTTTGATTTTTCTTCTATCAGAGATCTCCTTCAAAGGTAATTTGAAGCTAAAGTGAAAAAAGCTTGGACATGTTCATCAATATGAAGAAAGGGATATGACACCATGTTTCAAATTCAAAACAACATTCAAAGAAATGAAACATGATATTGTCACAAACAAAGGCCTTTTTATGAGACATATGAAGATACCTGGCTGTTGCATATGATTGCAGGAAGGGTCTTTAAAGGACATTCTTTTTTATAAATAGATATTTTTCAAACCCAGGTGAATGCAACTAAGGTTCCCACAGTCAAAGAGAAATGTCATTCAAAGGATGCATCTATAAACATTAATATGGTTTTGAACAAGTTTTATTTTAAGGGACAGTTATAGGAAAACAGGGACAGGGTTGCTGACTTTGTGAAATTTTTTCCTTTGAAGGACAGAGATAGAAACGGTGAAAAAGCAGTCAAAAGGATCCATGACTATGGTGTCATTCAAAAGTGGCCTCCACGGCATTTAAAATCGAAATCTGGGCCTTTGTAACCTTAAAAGGTGATTTGTGTTTCATTATTACCAAAAGCTTTTTCAAAAAGCATTCAAACCCTCACAAGTTAAGCTCAAAATGTTTTTGGATTTAAAAGGGTGGAGAGACCGTTGCCAAGCCCATTTGGAAAATTCAAAACTCAACAAGAATTCACAATCACTCTCCTAGCTGTTCACCGAACCAAGCAAGAAGTTCGAGCATATTTCGAGTGTTTTGAGGCTTAAAGCCTATGTGGCGCGCCTGGAAAAGCGCGCGGCGCGTTCATAAGAGAAAATACACAGGCTTTCAACGGTTGTGTGGTGCGCTTGTAGCGGCGCGCCTGTAGCGTCGGTCACCACTGCCCGAAGGCCAACCCGACACCTCTCATTACGCAACATTCTTCTTAGTAAATGTGCCGATCCTCTCTAAACACCCAAAGAACCTTCCAAAACGCCTTGGGACCTGCTCTACTCATCAAACAAGGGCCATAAGCCATCTTCAAGGTATTTCTATTTCCCCTTGGTGCATTCGAAATTCTAAAGGGGTGTTGATACCATGTTTTTTCAAGACTAAAATAGTGATTGAAGAGTGGAGTTCTTGGTAGAAAATTAAGGTGGTTTGTTACTATGTTGCCAAAGATTGTTACAGTAGAAGGCGAGGGTGTGTTTGTATCAGTTTCAAAGGGCCTAAAATTGCCTTCAAGAAAAGTGATAAACCATATACTAATGACAAGACAGAAAACACAGTGGGAGAGGTTTCAAGCTGCTGTAAGGTGTCCTAACAGTGATAAAACAAAAATAACCTCTGTCAGCAAAATCTAAGGTGAAACAGTGTTTATAAGATGAACACAGTGTTTGTAAGGTGAAAACAGTGATCCTAATTTGAAAACAGTGGTTATATTCTGAATGCTTTGTCACTTCAAAAGTGTCCTCTTTGAATGATGAAACAGTAAAACCTAGTGCAACCTCCATTATTCCATAAAACAGAGTATGCTATGAAGATATTTTAAATCAATTTGAGGGTGTTTTTGTCTACCTTTGTAAGGAAAAAGTGAATAGAAAAAGGGTATTGATTGAAGAGAAGGGTGTTCTTACCAAAACAAGATTTTCTTTCTTCACCAATAAACCACAAGCATATCTTTTCAGGGTTATTGGCCCAAGCACAGTGATAGGTTGATTTTATTTTATTTTTGAAAAATATTTGTTGATTGGCATCAAAGAGGACAAACAATGACCCATAAGGAGGACAAAGGTGTGGTTGAGAAAAACATTTCAAGGGCCATTTGAGACAGCTTGGTTTTGCAAAGAACGTTCAAAACAAAATGCCTCCCAGGCAAGACAGTAGGAGTGGCCTTCACAAGAGGTTTAAGCCTGTTTCAACTGAAGAGGTAAATGCTAATCCATCAGTCCTGTTTAAATTTCATGAGGTTGGGTGTCTAGAGTTTTGTCAAAGAGTGCAGGAGGTGAAAATCCATTCCCCTTTGACACATCTTTGTGCTTTGAGATTTCAAGAGAAGCACTTTCAGCTAGCAGGCTTGGATTTCAAGTTCTCTCCTAGATCCATTTCCAAGGCCACTAAAATCCCTTATGTCGGAGAGAAGTGGTTTAAACAAAGCCACCTAGACTCAAAACAGTACAAGCCTTTTCTGAAGCCTGAGCATAGAGACACATGTCCATCCATTTTTCCCTTCTCATATCTGTTGACTAGTTATGCCCCCCTCATGAAGATAATCATGAAATACTTCACTTGCGATTGAAAATTCTCCCGAGTCTATGCTTACCATATCCAATTGCTCATGCATTTCACAAGAGCCAAATTGTTAAATCTCCCTTTCTTCCTCCATAGAAGTATTGAGAAAATGGCCTCCACTGTTCAGAAAAAACCTCCTTCTCAGCAGACAGCCTGCCTCTTCCATCATTCCCTCATCAAGGTTATCATTCTTCATCATCTTGAGAAGAAAGAAATCTCTTGGGATACTTTCATTACACATCCAGATTTCGCCACTGTCCCTTCATTTCATGCATCTCCTTCACCTTCCACTCACCATCCTTCACCTTCTTCAAGCAAGCCCATTCCCAAGAAGCTCAAATTTCCCATTGAACAAGAAAAAGAGCATGATGAGGAATAAGAGCATGAGAAAGAGGAGGAAGATGATGATGAGCAGCATCATGATGAACAGGTGCAACATAGTGAGGATGAGCAGCCTCATGAAGAAGAAGGGCAACATGATGAACAACAACACAGTGAGGATGAGCAGCCTCATGAAGAAGAACAACAGCATGATGAAAATATGCAGCACAGTGAGGAGGGCAGCCCTCGAAAAGAAATGCAAGAGGACAGTCAAGGCATCCATGAAAAAACTCAAAACAGTGGCAAGAATGATGAGGAAAGTAACAAGGGCGAAGAGCCAATAGAGCATGTGCTAGCTGCCTCTCCTAGGAAAGGGGCCATGCTCTCTTCTCCAAAAGTGGCCAAGCCCCAGACATCAAGGAAAAGGGTGCCTAAAGCTGTAACTCCAAATGTCACTAGGGCCCTCCGAAGCAAGGGGAAATTTCCCAAGAAGCCCATTGTCAAATTTCCCAGGAGGAGGAAGACTAAAAGAGCCACCCAAAGCAAAGGAAAGGAGAAAGAAGAAAGCAGCCATGAAAAGGAAAGGGACTTCAACATAATTCAAATCCAAAGTGATGATAGCGACGATGAAGCCCAAATCCTAGAAACTCTTTTAATCAATAGAGAAAACCAAATTGATGCTTTGAGGACTGATCTAGAGAGGGCTAGAAACTTCAATCACTTTTTGCAGATTCAAAACAAACAGATGAGTGTCCATATGGCGGTATATGAGACACGGGCCATCAAATACAAAAAAGAGGCCTCCAAGGCACAAGTGAGATTGGAAGAACTCATGGGTGATTTCGATAAGAGTGAAGATGAAGATCAGCCCAGGAGAAAGAGGCCAAGAACCATGGGGCTCAAAAGAGCCCTTGAGAAACAAAATGAAGAAGAAGCTACCCTTCTCCAATCTACCCCTCTCACTACATTGTTCACCCAAGAGATAGAGAACAATCAAGAAGCATGGCTTGAGAGGGTAAATTATCACTTGGAAAATAAGTTGGAGAAGGAAAATAGAGATTTGGACCTTCAACGGAGGATGACCGGGCACTATAAGAAGCTCAATCAGTTTTCCCGGTGGAAATTGAAGGCCACACAGGAAAAACTCAAGGAGGCTCAAAGGAGGCACCGGGCACCAAAATTGAGGAAAGACACCTCAAAGCTCCAAATATTTGCCTCAGCTTCACAGCATGTTTCTAAAAACCCTTGAGGGTCATGCTCGTCAAAATTGGGCGAAATTCAGTAAGTTTTGGTTTTTTGTCATTTTTGGGTTTTTGGCTAAAACTCATGAGCATCGCCATTTCTGTTTGGGGCATCCTAAAAGGATGAAAATGGTATCATTGGATGCCATAATTTCAGGAGAATATACTCAGTGATTTTCAGATCAATTGAAGATTATTTTCTCCCCCAAAATGGCAGAAAACACTCACTTTTTCCACACTCTACCCCGTTTATCAGCAAGGTCTATTTTTTGGGTTTTTAAACACAGGTCAGTTTTTGATGGACTTACAGTGGTCAATTTTGAGAAAACTAAGCATTTTCATAAAATATACATTTAAATCTTTCCAACGAGCCATCACAGACCTCGTTTCGACATCGGGAAGGCCTCCAAAAGTTGTCGGCAAGTCAGAGGACTTTCTGTTGATATATTTCTTAAGTATTTTTGTGAAAAATGTACCTTTCAAAAGTGACTTTTCCTCATGTGCGTTTAGCTATTTTTGTGCATGGTTAGTTAGAAAAAGTCAATTTATTTTCCTTTTTTAGCATTTTTGAGATATTTTATTAGATATTTTGTGCCTTGGGCTTTGCAAAGCCTCAAGGACAAAATCAGATATTTTGGATAGGCCAATGAGATTGCAAGTTGAACTAGGAGGTTTTCCCTCATATTGGCCTATATATTCCAAAGGTTTTCATTGTAAACAAGGCTGAACTTGATGAATAGAAGCAATATATGGTTATACAATCTTGGAAGAAACACTTGTCTCATGTATTTGGAGAGTTTCTTGAGTGCTTTTGGATGATGAAAGAGGACTATTGTTGGATTCCATGACTTGGTAGAATGTTATAGTGTCTCTCTCTCTGTTTTGTTTCTTAGTTTTCATTCATAATTCCATGTTCTTGCTTGATATAAGACAATAGAGAATAGATTTGAGACATGCCCTTGGAGGCACCTCAAATTTCCTATTTATTTATAGCTGCTATGTTTTCTTTCTTCTTATTCATATCAAAGAATCTTTGATTGCTCTTTGATAACTGAAGAATATTGTTTGCTTGTTTCATTTATGGTTTTATGCATGCTAAGTATGATTCATGGTATGCCCTTCTTACTCATGGCTAGTCATAGCTCCACCTATGAAACCTCTCTTTGATTGATTAGATTTTCATTTGTTGAACCAAGGAGGTCTTGTACTGATCTTTCCCTTTGCCTAAAACTATGCAATCTTGCTTCAAAGTGCCCAATAGCTTGAAATACTATGCTTAGGCGTTCCTTCATAGTGATTTAAGTTGTTTGTTTGTCTTAAATGTATTTCCCCAAAGTCTGATAGCCATTTCCTAAAGTTAGAGAGTCATATATTGTTGAAAATGCAACAAGATGATGGAGCTTAGTGAAATGAAGTCGCCTTCACTATGTGGGCCCGCAGGCTATTTTTGGCGCAAAGTCTATTTTTAGACATAGGGATCATGGTCTATGAGTTGCAGGATGCTATTTATGGATGATTGGTCGATTTGGTAAAAATAGATGGACCTCTATTTTTAGACATTGGGCGGTTTCTATTTTTAGACTGCCGGGCTAAAAATAGAACAGTCAAATATTATTAACCCTTAATAATATTTAGACTATAAACATTATCGTATCCTCTTGGAGCACTTCAGTTTGATGCTTGGATGTGGCACATGCAGCTGACAGAAGGAAATACGCTTTTCCTAAGGGTTAGTTGAGCTATTGCATGGTTGACTTCGGTTAGAACTCATGTGGCAGAGTTTGGTGGAGTTGATGAGACAGTTGGTGGAGTTGTGTTCGGTTTAACTTAGTTGAACTAGTTGTATTTAGTCTAAATGATAAATACACTAGTGATGAGTGGTGTGAATTAATTATTAATTAATTCACTAATTATTAACTCATAAATCAACTAAAGAACACATCAGTTAACTGCAATGCATGGACAGTTCAGTGGAGACCGGTGTTAGAGGTGGGTGAAAGGGTGAGTGTGACTATCAGTTGTGACTATACTTGTGCATGAGATTTGCACACACATTGATTGAGATTGCCAATGAGGATTGTGCAGTATAAGCTAGTGGGATTTGAACTTGGATCTAATTCATTCTCATCTTGGATTGCGCAGTAGAGGCAGGCAAACAGTGGAGGAGATTTGAACCTGTGACTTGTTCAGATCTGAGCTAGTTTGTGTGTAACAATTGGAGATAGTGCTGAGAGCTTGTGAGGATTTTGTACTATGTATTGTTACATGTTCTCTATCATTATAATATACAGATAGTTGGGGGTTTTCAGCTGTAAGCTTTCCCCATTACATACTGTGTTATATGTGTGCTTGATTATGTTTTAATGAGCACATGCGACTGCTTTCTATTTCCGCATATTGATGATCAATTGTAGAAGAGGTTATGTATTATGCATGAAGCTTAAATAGTGTGTAATCAGGATAATCTCGGTGAATAACTCAACAAATTATTCAAATTTCTACATATATCTCTATGCATGGCTTGAATTTTTATTTCTATGCATTGATCAGTTTACAGTTACATTTCTCATGATTAATGGTTTGCCCTACCATGTTTATGTCAACTATTAAACTATTTATGTTTGAAATCCTTTTTTATTCACAAGTTTAATGTCCATCTCACTCCATTTTACCCAAAGATCCATTTTACCTCGCTCAAATCAGCCCTCCAACAACCTTGTATCACCACCTGAAAGCTTTCTTGACCTTTTCAACCCCATAGCCCAGTTGATCTGAAATATTTTTACCTATCTTATGTCTTTGATCAGTTCATCCCTCATAACCTAAAAACCAAAACCAAAAACCTACTTCATAACTAGCCTAAAATCAAGAACACAATAAGCAAACACACAGATATCCCTTACACAAATAGAGAGATCCCTCTCTGAGTCCAGGAAGGCTAGGTCCTTGGGCTCCAAAGATTGGTTTGATGTTACACTGTCATTTGTCTTGCCAATCAGCCAAATCACGGGACCCTAAAAAAAAGGATATCAACAAGCCAAAGACAATCAATCTTGTGACTCAAAATCATAAGAGAAAACCTACAAAAGGAGAAGGTAAAGAGTATCAATGAAAGGAGTTTCAAATTCATCATCTTCTGTCACCTACAAGAAAAAAGGTCAAGGGAATCTCAGTGAAAGAGAAAAGGGCTTAAAACATTACAAAATGGGTTTACAAAGTTAAAACTAATTCCTAAGCCTATTTTTGTATTCATATGGATCATTGTGCCCTTACATAAAAACATTGAAACAGTCAGAGGGAAGAAATTTTGAGTTTTAAGTTAAAAATGGGAAAGTTTTTCTGCTGTTGCGCCCTTGGCTCGGCGCTGCACGTTCAGAATCAAGCACTGTGCTCCTGCCGAAAAAACCCTTGTAAAATTTCTCTGTGCTACGTGCTTGTAGGTATGCACTACGCATTCAGAAGCGTGCTGCGTGTTTCACCTAGAAGACCCGACTGGCCGTTCAGCCCGACCAGATAGGCCCAACAGAAAACCTGCATGCCGCTTCGCGTTTAGCCACCCGACTCCGTGTTCAGGCCACTCAACTACACGTTCAGGCGCTACGCATTTAGGTCGCCTGATTGCACGTTCAGGCGCTTCGTGTTTGGCATGGAACACATCCACACCAGCTCATTCACTCAAATTAACTCAAAATTTTCCCAAACTGCCTCCAAATATTTTTTAAGAAGCTTTAAAGGGTAAGTAAAAGATATCAAACTCCCTTTTAAGGTTTTTTCTATCATTTGATTAAAAGGAGGAAACCCTAGAGTGAAAACCTAAATTTCATGCCTAGGAACATTGATTAAGCCTCCCTCATCTGTCTATAAGAGTAACATCAGTCAAAAGAGGGGAAAATAGGGGTGATCATCAAGTTTGTCTTTCTTTACCTCTCACTCACAGTCATATACTTTTTCCTTCACTCATCCATCTCCCTCATTTGTATAAAAGTTTCCTTTGTCACCATAACTCCCTTACCCTTTTTCACATCAATTTCACAAGCAGAATTAAGGTTTTGGTTTTCAAAGAAAAAGGATTGTTTCAAATTTCAAAGAGAGGGACATAGTGGCAGTGTTGAAGAACCTCAAATCCAAGAAAGAATGAGCAAAGGTGACCCTCTCACAATCCCTCACTATCCTCTCATAGTACTAGTGCATCAATCAAAGGTAGATCAAACAATGAGGGAGAGAGCAATAATGATTCAAAGAGGGAAAAATCAAGCATTGAAGAGGAAGCCATTGGGTTTAAAACAGTGAGGCTCATAGTGGGTCTAAAGGCAGCAATGCACATATCATTAAAGAGCACACTAAAGGTCACAGCATTAAGGTTGATGTCAGTAAAGATGAGCAAAATGAAATAGAAATCCAAGGCTGCTAGTGCAAATGTCAACGAATAATTAAAGCAATAAAGAACATGGCATTAGATCCAAAGGTCATAAGAGAAGTAAGAGAAGTGTTACAAACAATGAAGATGACAACGTGGAAAAGAAGCAATGCAGAAAACAATGATGAAGCACATAGTAGTAAGCATAATGACAGTGGATCAGATAAGAGAAATGAGGCAGAAAAGAAATAAACAGAATAAAGAGGCTTATGAGGCATGATGAAACCATGAGGCTAAAGCCAAAGGAGAAATTGATAAACTTTCTGATATATCCCACATAAGAATCCCAGACATAAAAAGCAAGGCAAATCTAAATTTTGGGAACTTTTTGGAAATTTTGAGTTTTTGCTGATTTGAAGGGCCAAGGTAACCTTTTTCTCAGGGCATCCTCAAGAGAAATGGTTTACATTTTTGGATTTTTCAGGTCAATTACAACATTCTTACAAAATTTCAGGTCATTTGGAGTTGATTTGGTCCCCTAAAAGGGTAAAAAACACCTGAAATTTCACCTTTCTACCATGTTTTCAGGGTTGGCGCTGTGCCTTTACCAGCCTTGGGAGTTTTGACTTTTGGATAGGAAAATGAAGTCCAACTAGAAAACAAAAAGTAGTTTTGGAAATTAGACTCAACATTATTTCTGACGAACCATCACAGAGCCCATTCCGCCATCAGGAAGGCCTTCAAACTTCAGCTACAAGGTGACCCTGTTTTCTCATGCAGGTGTCGTGCCCTTGGACCTCACTGATGCGTCCTTGCACAAAAGTAAAAAAAATACGCTGGAAGTTATTTTAGGAGTTTTTGGGTGTTTAAATGTCATTTTTATTTCCAAATGTGGCTGAGAATATATTTTTCATTTATTTTCATTAGATATTTTGTGCCTTGGGCCTTGCAAGATATCTAGGAAAAAATTGATATTTATGATCAATTAATGGCCTCCAAAACCCTAGTTAGGGTTTTGACTCTCCTTTTCATGATAAATATTGGATGAAACCCTCATTTTTTATGTTCACTGTTGGTTGGTTTTCACTTGTTGAACTGAGCATAGGCTCTGAGTTGTAAATATTTTTTGGCCTTGGAGCCTTGTAATCTTTTTGGAATGAATGACAATGGAGCCAAGCACTTTGCAGGATTCATGAACATGGAAAATGGTGATGTCTTTCTTGTTTTGTCTTTGTTTCTTATGTTTTAAATATTTTTTCATCCTTCTCTTGCATTGGAATAGAATTTTTAGCTTAAGGTATGTTGTCAAACGTTCATTAAGTCTGTCTGCTTCTCTTGATTTCATGTTTTCCTCTGCTAGGTTAGTTTAGAGAATTCTTAGCTGCTCTCTAAACCCACTTTGCTTGTTTATCTCATGAATGATTCAATGGAGTCAGTGTCCAAGAGGTTTTATGGTTATCTGTACCATTTTCCATCACTTTAAACATTGTTTTTGAGGTCTTTACTTCAAAGTATTGCTGATTAGGTTTAGCTTAAGAGTTTTATGATTTTCCATGCCCTTTTGCTCATCCTAAAAATTTGCCTTGAAGTTTCTCTATAGTTTGATCAATGAAGTTAGGAGTTCCCTCTTCTTTGATCCATGCTATATGTCATCTTGCATGTTTTCTTTTTCTGAAGGTAGATTAGCTGGAGAGTTTATGAGTTCCCTACTCTCTAGGGTTTACTATATTGTTGCCATGATGTTTGCTTGCTAGGGTTTGGTCAAAGAAGTATGGTATGCCCTGTATTTGGTTTTTTATTCATGCATAGTATTCTTAGAGGCATTTCTTGTTAAATTATTTGACAAAGGATCCTTAATTGGTATAAACCTCTTCTACTCTATCTGTTTTCCTTGACAACCTACCTAACCAATCAAAACAACAAAAAAACCCTAAGCCTAATAACTAGCCTAAAATCAATCAAGTTCACATCCTTTACACAAACATAGAGAGATCCCTCTCTGAGTTGAGGAAGGCTAGGTCCTAGGACTCCAAATACTGGTTTGATTTTACCCCTGTTCATTTTTTCTGCCAATATGACAAATTATGGGGACCTAACATAATGGCGATCTCGGGGGTACCGTTTGCGTAAATAACATCTATGACATCCTTAAGACCTCAGAAAATGCACAAACATCCTTAGATTGGTATTCAGTTGTTGATGGTGGACAAAAATTACATCCTTAAATAGTAAACATCATCCACCTGGCGACTCCACATTGTGAAACAAGCTCCAAAAATAGAAGAAAAAAGATATCAACGCCTTAGAAATAAGCCACTTTGAGGGGGAAACCTCAAATAAATTAAATGAATGAAAAATTCTTGGATTATACAAATTAAAAAACCTCCTTTCTATATATATGAGTCCATCGGGCCATAATGTAATCCTAGCCGACCTAACAATAATAATTTAAGGGCACAATAATAACAATATGGGGGTTACAGGTGTACAATAATAACAATAAGGGGGTTACAGGTGTACAATAATAACAATAAGGGGGTTACACTAACAACAATAAGGGACTATACTAGAAATATAGGGACCTAACATGCCCCTCTCCTTAAAAAAAGTGTTGTCCTCAACGCTTGAGTAGCTTAGGGTGCTCCTGTATAAAATTCTCATCCTCCCATGTAGAATCTTCAGTGGGTAAGTTCTTTCGCTTAATTAGATACTCTGAAATTGATCGATTCCATAGTTGTCGAGTTCTTGTTTTGGTGACCGCTTTAGGTTCCAGTATGATTTTTCCTTCCTCATCAAGTTCTGGAAATATTTTTTGAACTGGAATATTTTCACCTATAACCTTCTTTAAGCATGAAACATGGAAAACTAGATGCACTCGTGAAGAAGCAAGAAGCTCCAATTTGTATGCCATAGTACCAATATTTTGAAACACATTGTAAGAACCATATTACTTTGGGGATAATTTATTATCCTTCTTAGCTTGCTTGAGGGACATTTGTTTGTATGGTTGTAGCCGTAAAAATACCCAGTCTCCTACATCAAAACTTCTCTTGTTGCGATGTTGACCTGCCTGTTGTTTCATTCGATTTTGTGCCAAATTCAGGTTATCCTTTAAGAGTTGGAGAACTTCTTGTCGATGCTCTATGTGATCTTCCACTGCTTGAACCTTCGAATTTTCTCTTAAATATGATGTGATGGATGGTGGATGATATCCATAAAGTGCCATAAATGGGGTCATTTTTGCTGCAGTATGGAAGGAAGTGTTATACCACCATTCAGCGAGAGGTAACCACTTGACCCATTGTGTTTGTTTATCAGATACAAAACAACGAAGATATCCTTCCAAACATTTATTTACTATCTCAATTTGACCATCGGATTGAGGATGATAAGATGAGCTATGAGCTAATTGAGTACCCAAAAAAGAAAATAACTTCGTCCAAAAATTTCCAGCAAAAATGGGATCTTTGTCGCTCACAATAACCCTTGGGTTACCATGTAGCTTTTGAATTATGTCCATAAATGTAGTAGAAAATGTACTTGCTTTAAATCGATGAGATAATGCACAAAAGTGTGCATACTTGGTAAGTCTATCAACTACCACCATGATGACACTCTTTCCTTCGGACTTAGGTAAACCTGTGATAAACCCATTGAAATCTCCTCCCAACGTTGACTTGGAATGGATAAAGGTTGTAGAAAACCTGGGGTCTTAATTGTCTCAACTTTATTCTACTGGCAAACCAAACATTCCGCCACAAAATTTTGAATATCAGATTTAAGGCCATCCCAAAAAAATTCTTTCTTCACCCTGTGGTAAGTTTTTAAAAATCCTGAGTGTCCTCCTAAAGGAGAAGTGTGCAATTCCAAAAGAATCTTTTTTTTTAGTTGGGAATTCTTACAAAGATATAAGCGATCTTTGTACCATAAGGAATCATTTTTCCAACTAAATGTATCAGATGTACTAGGATCTTGCCGCAACTTTTGAATGAGTGTCCATACATCTTTGTCCTTCTTCCATTCATCTCTTGCTTCGGTTATCCAATCTGGTTGGATAATAGAAATGGCACAAAGCAATGCTTCCACCTCTTCATTCTTTCGTGAGAGTGCATCTGCAACAACATTAAGCTTTCCTTTTTTGTAGATTATTTCAAAGTCATAACCCAACATCTTTGTGACCCATTTTTGCTGCTCTTCTGAAGATAGTCTTTGTTCCAAAAAGTGTTTAAGACTATCATGATTATTTTTTACCTTGAAGTGTCTTCCCATTAGGTAAGTTCTCCATTTCTTTAGTGCATGCAGTATTGCTAACATTTCCTTCTCATAAATAGGTTTCTGTAAATACTTTCCTTTGATCGGACGACTTTCAAAAGCAATGGGTCTTCCTTCCTGCATTAAAACTGCACCAGTTCCATTTCCTGAGGCATCACATTCCACAATAAAGGTTTTTGTGAAGTCTGGCGTAGCTAAGACCGGTGCTAGGCACATTGCCTCTTTAAGATGTTCAAAGGCCTTAGTTGCTTCAGGAGTCCATGAAAATGCATCTTTCTTCAATAATGTTGTTAGAGGTTCTTCTATTCTCCCATAATTCTTAACAAACTTGCGATAATACCCTGATAACCCGAGAAATCCTCGCAACTGCTTTATGGTTGTCGGGACTTTCCATTCCTTAATGGTTTTAATTTTTTTAGGGTCTACTTTAACACCCTCGTGAGATACAATATGACCCAGATATTCCACCTCTTGTACTCCAAAGAAACATTTGGATGTTTTTGCATATAATTGTTTCTCCCGCAATAGTTTGAGCACCCTGTCAACATGTTGAACATGATCCTTCCAAGACCTGTTGTAGATTAGTATATCATCAAAAAATACTAGCACAAATTTTCTAAGGAAGGGTTTGAAAATGGAATTCATCAACCCTTGAAATGTAGAAGGTGCATTGGTAAGGCGAAAAGGCATGACCAAAAATTCATAATGACCCTCATGAATTTGAAATGTTGTTTTCAGAATATCTTTAGTCTTCATTCTAATTTGATGATATCCTGAACGAAGATCCAACTTGGTAAAATAAATTGCTCCATGTAATTCATCCAATAACTCATCAATCACAGGAATGGGAAATTTATCTTTAACGGTGAGCTTATTGAGCTCCCTATAATCCGGACACATGCACCATGATCCATCCTTCTTGTGTACCATACTACAGTGTTGGAAATATGATGCAATGTGTTGTCCTTGATGGCAACCTACTTGATGAAGTGGTCCTTGATGGAAACTGACTTGATGAGTTGTCTTTGGATAGCAACCTATTTGTTAATAATGTAAGTCTGATGTATCTACAGAGCAGTTCAGAAGTAACAAAGAAATAAAATCTAGTAAGTGCCAGAGTAATGATGAATAAGATATGTCACAAAGCATACGCGGGTTTGTAAAGGCAAAGTAGCGTATGTACGTGTAAAAGTACGTACCAAGTAGCGTATGCCTATTTGTGCTCTAAATTTATAAAACCAGGGGACATGACCATGGTATTGGCCCACAGTATTGAGCGCTAGATTATCTATTTGATCCCATCCAGGAAAACCATCAATGCTTAAGTGGTTTTGCATGGTATTGATAAAGGATAAAACTATATAAGGAGAAGAGGATCATAGTTCAAGGTGTGCATGTGTCTCGGTATTGAATGAATACTTCAATCTGAAGTATATCTGCATGGAATGGTTGAACTCTGTTTCTGATAGATCTAAATTTATGATGCACCCATGGATATGATGAAGGTTCAAGATCTCTAGATCTAGAAATGATAAATCTCTAGGCTGATCTGCAAAAGAAATGATGAAGAACTGGTGCAAGTCTGCTGATGATAATGAAGAAATTTGGTAAGTTTATAGATCTGGTATATTCTGCAAAGTTTACCATTTACAGATCTATATGCTAGTTTGTCTTGGTAAAAGTGCATGTATACGTGGGTTCTCTTAATAAAAAGCGCATATAAAATTTAGGGTTTCTGAAGCTTATTTACAGATATTAATTCTGTGATTTTTGTTTTCTCTCTGCGGTCGTTCAATGAAGTCTTCTTGAAGTTCTAGGTTGATTGAATATGGAGTATGCTGCTGATTTGATAATGAACAAGTCTAATCACTGATTGAGAAAACATGATGAAGGATGAGTGACTATCTAAACAGTTCTGCATTGCTGATAGATTGTCTGAATTGAAAGTTTCAGATCTGAATATGAGTCTAAACATATTCTGAAAGGAAGCATACGCTAGTTGGTGAAAAGAAAAGCACGTGTATACGCGGAAACTTTGAAGAAAAGTCGTGTATTATTTCAAGAATATAAAACTAGCATGCACTGAAGCATACGCAGGTTGGTGTGAAGAAAGACACGTATATATGGGTTACATAAAGAAAAAAAACGTATGGTACCTGAATTAATGGTTGTTCAAGGTTGAATATGTATTTGATTATCCACTCTGAAGTCTGGGTTATTTATGATATTCTGGTTACAGTGGTCTTACTGTTCTGATTGAAGTTTTGGGCAAAGTATGCTTGTTAATGTTAAGGGGTTGTGTTGAAGCTATTTAGATCCATTATGAAAATTGATGAAACATGGTCTGCAGTGGGTCTGAGGGTTGAAGCCTTTAGTATGGAAGTAGAAGCTTTCAGCCAGTAGAAGCTGGTGTTGAAATCAGGGGGTCGAAGCTCCCTTCCAGGAGAGGCTGGTAAACGAGATCAGGGGGTTGGAGCTCTCTTCCAGTTGTAGCTGGAAAATGAGAGAAGGTTGCAGCCTTCTGCAGGTAGAAGCCTGCGTACTGGTATAAGTCTGCATCGGTACAATGTTGTAAACGATTTTCTATATAATAAAGATTGAAGCCAGAGACGACAGCATCAGTGGTTTTCTCCCGAGTTGGGTTTCCACTTTGAATATTGGTTTTCATGTGTGTGATTATTTATACTGTTGATTACTGCTCATAACTTCTTATTATATAGCCTTATTCATAACTGATAAATCTGTTTAAAAGACTATTCCTGAGAAATTATCTAAATCTGAAAGGTAAATCAGTATACGCTAGTTTCCTTCTATATTTCCGCGTGCATACGCTAGTTCAGTTCATAAAAACCGCGTATGGAAATCTTCTCAAAGAAAAGGTTGAATTTATTTTAAATACTGATTCACCCCCCCTCTCAGTATTTTTCCCAACAATTGGAATCAGAGCAGGTCCTTCTGAAAAAGCTTAGCTGCTAGAAGGAAGATCAAACAAGATGAGAAATCAAGATGGGATAGCATCTATCAGGCCTCCGCTCTTCAATAGAAACAATTTAATATTCTGGAAAACAAGGATGAGATCCTATTTTCAGTATCTGGGAGCAGATGTATGGGCTATTGTTGAAGGAGGATATCAATATCCAGCCGCAATACCAACAGATCCAACGACAAGAAAGAATTATGAAAAAAATGCAAAGGCGGTCAATGATCTATTGGGAAGTCTAACTGAATCAGAATTTGTCAAAGTCATGTAGCTGGATACAGCAAAGGCAATATGGGACAAAATCATTCTAAGTTATGAAGGTGATGCAAAGGTAAAAAGTGCTAAACTCCAAACTCTCAGAATTCAATATGAGAATCTAAAAATGGATAATGAGGAGGGCATTGCCAATTTATTTTTACATCTTGATGATATTGTAAATTGTATGAGAAATATGGGAGAAACAATAACCGAATCTACTTTGGTTGAGAAAGTCTTAAGATCACTAATGACAAAATTTGAGTCAAAAGTTTCTGCTCTTGAAGAAAAGCAAGATCTTCAAAATCTTACTGTGGTGCAACTTCATGGCATACTAACTGCATATGAAATGAGAAGAGGAGGACCATCTGAAGTCAAAGAAGCAGTCTTTAGAACTTCTACAAAAGGGAAGGAAGTACAAAAAACAGAAGGATCAGGATATATCTCAGAAGAAGATGAGATAAACTTTTTAAAGAAACTTCAACTTGGCACAGGATGATTCAGAGGTAAGCTTCCTTTCAAATGTTTTGATTGTGGAAGAGTTGGTCATTATGCTGCTAAGTGTCCTTATAAAGAAACACATAAAAAGGGGAAGGAAGTAGAAAGAAGGAATAAGAATCGTTTTAGCACTAGAAAGAGTTACTATACTCATGAAGACAGTGATGGGTTATCTGACAGTGAGGAAGAATGTGAACAAGATCTTAGACTTCTCATGGCATTTGAAAAAGAATCTAGAGAAGAAAAAGATACTTTTATGGATGCTTTAGAGGACAATGATTTTCTTAATGAAATCAATCAACTCAAAATATTCTTAGAAGAAAGTAAAATATCCATAGAAACTCTGAAAAATCAGCTTGAAGAAAAGGTGAAACACAATGAGAAATTAGAATGTGAAATAGTAAGTCTAAGAAAAGAAATTAAGTAAAGACTTTGAATCTTAGATTTTCTAAAGGATCTGAAACCTTAGATGAGATTATCAAGGTACACCATTCTCCTTTTATAAAGACAGGTCTTGGATATATCGGAGAATCTTCTCAGACTTCAGCACCAAATTATCTAAAAGCAGCTACAGCCAGTATACAACATTCTTCCACTCAGCAAGGGAATAAAGAATCTTCACAGGTAAAGCATGACCATCCCAATTCAAAGAACACTAACAAGAATACCTTTCAAAGAAACACCAGCCAACAGGTAAATTCAAGTAGAAGATTTCATGATTGCAAAAATTTCTTCTTCAATGGACAATGTTTCTCATGTCACAATTTTGGTCATAAAGCTGTTCAATGTGTTGCATATAAAACCATCATGACAAGAGAAGCAAGAAAGAAAAGGATTGATATTGGAACAAAGAAGAATACCTATAAAAACTTTTCTCCTCTTCAAAATGAAGTTGAATGTGCTTATTGCAATAACTTTGGCTATGAAGAATCTGAATGCAGGAGCAAAGTCCAGCCAAAAGAGCATTTTCCTTCAAGCTCCAAAATGTGGAAAAAGAAGGAATTACAGGTTGAAAATTGTGGCATAGCTTTATTTGCAGAAGGTGAAGAAAATCAATGGTACATTGATAGTGGATGCTCAAAACACATGACAGGTGACAAAAACAAACTTCTTGCTTATGGTGCTCTAGAAAAAGAAAAGAACATTACATTTGGAAATGATACTCCTGCTGTCATTAAGGGAAAAGGGTCTGTTTTTCTAAAAGAAAAGGTGAAAACTAATAATGTCATGTATGTGGATGGATTAAAGCATAACCTGTTAAGTGTAAGTCAAATGTGTGATCAAGGAACTGAAGTTGTCTTTAGTTCAAAAGGATGTGTGGTACGTGATCTTGATACAGGTAAAACAATTATAAAAGGAAACAGAACTCCAAGAAACCTATATGTATTGAAGAACTGCAAAGAACAATGTTACTTGAGTAAATCTTCATAAAACTGGCTATGGCATAGAAGGTTGGGGCATCTGAGCTTCTCTCAAATCAACAAATCAAGCAGACTTAAAGCTGTTCATGATCTTCCCAATATTACTCTACCTGAAAGTATCATATGCAAATCTTGCCAATTCGGTAAGAAAACTAGAGTGAAATTTAATGCCAAGGAAGGATCATCAAGTAAGCCTCTTGAACTCATTCATACTGACATATGTGGACCTATGAGGAAAAAATCACCACGTGGTGAACTATACTATATCTTATTTATTGAAAATTTCTCTAGAATGTGTTGGATTGGGTTGATTAAACACAAAGATGAAGCATTTGAGAAATTTCAGATCTTCAAAGCACTAGTTGAAAATGAATTAGATCTAAAAATCAAGTGTCTTAGATCTGATCGAGGAGGAGAATATACATCAGACGAATTCCTTGAATTTTGTGAACAACATGGCATAAAAAGAAAGTTTTCTGTAGCTGGCACTCCACAACAAAATGGCGTAGTAGAAAGAATGAATAGAACAGTTCAACAAATGGCTAGAGCTATGCTTGATGATTTCGGAACACCTGACACATTTTGGGGAGAAGCAACACATACAACGGTAAATATTCTTAACAAGGCACATGTTCGTGTAAATAGTGATAAAACTCCATATGAACTATGGTATGGTAATCCTCCCACTGTGAAGCATTTTAGAGTTTTTGGAAGCAAATGCTTTATAAAAAATAATGATGAAAAACTTGGAAAGTTTGAACCCAGAGCAGATGAAGGAATACTTCTTGGTTACTCCTCTAGAAGTAGAGCATATAAATGTTACAATAAAATACTTCGGAAGATTGTTGAATGTATTGATGTTGTTATTGATGAGTCTCCTGTAGCTCCAAAAGAAGAAAAACAAACAACAGATGAAGACGATGGTGACATATATCCTTCTACATCAAATAGAAATGATATAGACAGTGAACCCAATGAAGAACCTGAAGATGATTTATCTGAAAAAGCTCCATCCAAATATGTTCAAAAGAATAATCCAAAATCTCAAATTTTGGAGAAAAGGGATCAGGTGTACAAACAAGAAGGACTCTTGTAGGATCTTCTAGCTATCTGGCATTTCTATCCACTATTGAACCACACAATGTCAATCAAGCTAGCAAAGATGAATGTTGGATTCAAGCCATTAATTAAGACCTTGATCAAATTGAAAAGAATCACACTTGGGAATTAGTACCAAGACCTCATAACAAAAATGTCATTGGAACTAAATAGATATTCAAAAACAATTTAAATGAGAATGGGGATGTTATAAGAAATAAATCTAGACTTGTTTGCAAGGGGTATGCTCAACAAGAAGGTATAGACTTTGAAGAAACTTTTGCTCCTGTAGCTAGACTTGAAGCCATAATAATGTTTCTTGCTTTTTCAAGCTTCCAAAAAATCAAAGTTTATCAAATGGATGTTAAATCTGCTTTTCTCAATGGTGATCTAGAAGAATAAGTTTATATAGAACAACCAGAAGGATTCATTTTGGGAAATGATGAAAAAATTGTTTGTAGACTTTAAAAGGCTCTATATGGTCTCAAACAAGCTCCAAGGGCATGGTATTATCGTCTTGACAAATATCTTCATCAACAAGGATTTTCAAAGGGGTCTGCTGATAGCAACTTATACACAAAAACTGAAAATGATAAACTATTAATTGTGGTTGTATATGTTGATGATATCATTTTTGGAAGTAATGAAGAATCTATGAGTCAGAAATTTGCTTCTGATATGCAGCAAGAATTTGAAATGTCTTTACTTGGGGAACTAACATTCTTTCTTGGCTTGCAAGTGCAACAAACAACAGATGGCATATTCTTATCACAAGAAAAATATCTTAAGCAAATTCTGAAGAAGTATGGCATGGAAGAGTGCAAACCTGTAAGTACACCAATGATAATCGGATGTAATCTCAGTTCTCATGATGATTCTCCCACGGTGAATCAACCAAAATACAGATCTATGATAGGAAGTCTACTTTATCTCACTGGGACTAGACCAGACATTATGCATGTAGTTGGGATTGTTGGACGATTCCAAGCTAATCCAAAAGAGTCTCACCTTCAGGCCGTCAAAAGAATATTCAAATATCTACAAGGAACTCAAGACTTTGGACTATGGTATCCAAAGAATGCTGATCTCACTCTTCATGCTTACACTGATGCAGATTGGGCTGGAAATGTTGATGATCGGAAAAGCACTAGTGGTGGTGCATTCTATATGGGGCCCCGGTTAGTATCTTGGTTTAGCAAGAAGCAAAGATCTATTGCCTTATCTACAGCAGAAGCAGAATATGTGGCTGCCGCATCATGTTTCACTCAACTTCTTTGGATGATGCAAACCTTACAAGACATTCAAATAAAATGTTCACCTCCTATCTCCATTATGTGTGATAATACAAGTTCCATCAGTATCTTAAATAATCTTGTTATGCATTCCAAGACCAAGCACATTCCCATCAAGTATCACTTCTTACGTGAACAAGTGCTTGAACAAAAGGTGAAGTTGGAGTATGTTCCCTCCAATGAACAAATTGCTGATATATTTACCAAACCTTTACCCAGGGAAGCATTCGAATATCTTAGACAAAAGCTGGGAGTAGTCTCTGCCATGCAGAAGATCAGATCTACTTAAATACAGAAGATTAACTTGGATACACAGATTTCCTAGAGGATAGTCGCGTATATACGCACGTTTATACATAGAAAACCGCGTATGGGTGTTTGCTGACAAAAAAAATTTTGGGTCAGCATTCTTCAGCATAGCTGTGGTGCTGTTGGATATTTCTATTTCATTCTCTGATATTTGATGAAGATGACTTGATGATTTGTTGTTGAAAGTGTTCAGGATGCACAAGCTAAGGGGGAGCTTTGGTCATATGGAAAGGATGCATTGTTGGCATTCTAATTATTTGTTGTGGTCTGATCTCATGCTTGAGATTCTTTGGTCTTGATTGTATAAGTTATTTCTATAATTTGATGAAAAGGTCATAAGATGTAAAATTGTAATATTCAGTCATGTAAGGACTTATTCAAATTTTTAAACCCACTTGGTTGGGTAGTTGAGTAAAATATGTAAATCCACTTGGTTGGATCATTGATGTAAGTATGAGTCCTTGGTGATAGGATGATTTATAGAGTCATGTACTTCATTGAAAAATATGTTTTGAAAATTCATCATAAACTCAGGGGGAGCATGATACCTTCAGTGCACATCAGATCTACAGAGCTCATCCTTATACAAGAGAAGAAAAACCTTGTGTTGGTTTTTATCCGCCCTTTGCCCTTGATGTTAAAGGGGGAGAGTATTATGTATTATGGTGTTTGAATAATGGTGATGTTAGTATCAAACACTATCATGGTTGCCATCAAGTCCAAAGGGGGAGATTGTTGGCAATATGATGCAATGTGTTGTCCTTGATGGCAACCTACTTAATGAAGTTGTCCTTGATGGAAACTGACTTGATGCGTTGTCTTTGGATAGCAACCTATTTGTTAATAATGTAAATCTGATGTATCTACAGAGAAGTTCAGAAGTAACAAAGAAAGAAATTCCAGTAAGTGCCAGAGTAATGATGAATAAGATATGTCACAAAGCATATGCGGGTTTGTAAAGGCAAAGTAGCGTATGTACGCGTAAAAGTACGTACCAAGTAGCGTATGCCTATTTGCGCTCTAAATTTATAAAACCAAGGGACATGACCATGGTATTGGCCCACAGTATTGAGCGCTAGATTATCTATTTGATCCCATCCAGGAATACCATCAGTGGTTAAGTGGTTTTGACTCATGGTATTGATAAAGGCTAAAACTAGATAAGGAGAAGAGGATCATAGTGCAAGGTGTGTATGTGTCTCGGTATTGAATGAATACTTCACTCTGAAGTATATCTGCATGGAATGGTTGAACTCTGTTTCTGATAGATCTAAATTTATGATGCACCCATGGATATGATGAAGGTTCAAGATCTCTAGATCTAGAAATGATAAATCTCTAGGCTGATCTGCAAAAGAAATGATGAAGAACTGGCGCAAGTCTGTTGATGATAATGAAGAAATCTGGGTAAGTTTATAGATCTGGTATATTCTGCAAAGTCTACCATTTATAGATCTATATGCTAGTTTGTCTTGGTAAAAGCGCGTGTATACGCGAGTTCTCTTCATAAAAAGCACGTATGGAAGTTAGGGTTTCTGAAGCTTATTTACAGATATTACTTCTGTGATTTCTATTTTCTCTCTGCTGTCGGTCAATGAAGTCTTCTTGAAGTTCTGGGTTGATTGAATATGGAGTATGCTGCTGATTTGATAATGAACAAATCTAATCACTGATTGAGAAAACATGATGAAGGATGAGTGACTATCTAAACAGTTCTGCATTGCTGATAGATTGTCTGAATTGAAAGTTTCAGATCTGAATATGAGTCTAAACAGATTCTGAAAGAAAGCATACGCTAGTTGGTGAAAAGAAAAGTCACGTATTATTTCAAGAATATAAAAAACTAGCATGCACTGAAGCATACACAGGTTGGTGTGAAGAAAGACACGTATATACGCGGGTTACATAAAGAAAAATAGCGTATGGTATCTGAATTAATGGTTGTTCAAGGTTGAATATGTATCTGATTATCTACTCTGAATTCTGGGTTATTTCTGATATTCTGGTTACAGCGGTCTTACTGTTTTGATTGAAGTTTTGGGCAAAGTATGGTTGTTAATGTTAAGGGGTTGTGTTGAAGCTGTTTAGATCCAGTATGAAAATTGATGAAACGTGGTCTGCAGTGGGTCTGAGGGTTGAAGCCTTTAGTATGGAAGTAGAAGCTTTCAGCCAGTAGAAGCTGGTGTTGAAATCAGGGGGTTGAAGCTCCCTTCCAGGAGAGGCTGGTAAACAAGATCAGGGGGTTGGAGCTCCCTTCCAGTTGCAGCTGGAAAACGAGAGAAGGTTGCAGCCTTCTACAGGTAGAAGCATGCGTACTGGTATAAGTTTGCATCAGTACAATGTTGTAAAAGGTTTTCTATATAATAAAGATTGAAGACATAGACGGCAACAGTGGTGGTTTTCTCCCAAATTGGGTTTCCACCTTAAATATTGGTGTTCATGTGTGTGATGCTTTATATTGTTGATTACTGCTCATAACTTCTGATTATCTAGCCTTATTCATAACTGATAAATCTGTTTAAAAGACTGTTCCTGAGAAATTCTCTAAATCTGAAAGGTAAATCAGTATACGCTAGTTTCCTTCTATATTTCCGCGTGCATACGCTAGTTCAGTTCATAAAAACCGCACATGAAAATCTGCTCAAAGAAAAGGTTGAATTTATTTTATAAACTCGAAATACTGATTCACCCCCCCCCCCCCCTCTCAGTATTTTTCCCAACATACAGGAGCAGAGAAATAACTTTGACTAGGTTGAATTATACCTGCCTCTAACATTTCTGCAATCATACGTTCAATTTTGCTCTTTTGGACATAAGGATATCTATAAGGCCTAATGTTTGGAGGAACACTTCCTGGAATCAAATGAATAGCATGATCATGATCATGAATATGTGGGAGTCCTTTGGGAGTTTCAAAGACCTTGGAATGATTTTCCAAGACTTTTTGGAGATCTGCAGAAATAGATGATTTTGATGTTGGAACTTCTAGTGAGCATAAGTGTGCAATTACGCCTCGTTTTTCTTTCTTTAGAAGTTTTTTCATGACATTAGATCTTATTATCTTTCCCAGCTTCCCTGCAATACCCCGTAATTTGACTTCCTTTCCTTCTGAAAAAAATTTCAAGAAAAATTCTTGAAAATTAAAAGCTACAGTCCCCAGAGATTGTAACCATTGTAGTCCTAGTACAATATCATCACCTCTCATAGGAATGGAAATAATTGGACTATTCAATACATATTCCCCCATGGTTAGCTTGATATTATGGCATTTTCCAGAGCAATTTATAGTTCCTCCACTTGCAACCATCACTTGACATTTTGGTGTTGGGTATAGGAAACAATTCAATTCCTTGGCTACCTTAAAATGAATAAAATTATGGGTGCTACCTAAATCAATCAACACTATTACCTTTTTCTTCTTGATATGTCCTTCTATCTTGAGAGTTTGAGGAGTGGTAATTCCTACCAATGCATTACATGATATGGTCGAACTCATTCCTTCCTCTTCTAGGGCTGGTTCCTGGTGTATATCCTCTTCTTGTTCATTTTCTTCATCCTCTTCGCAATCTATGTAAAATAATTTCTTCTCAGCACACATATGACCTTTAGTGTACTTTCTATCACAGTTGTAGCAAAGCCCTTTTGCTCTTTTTTCTTCCAATTGTTGTGGTGTCAACCTTGTAGGTTGTGAAAATCTAGGAGTAGAAATAGTTCCATCTTTATATAAGTGAGTGGTAGGCTTCCTTGTCGCCATAATTTTACACTCAATTTTTCTTGCCAACCTGAATGCCTTTTCCAATGAATGAGGTTCCAAAACACGAACTTCACGTTGGATGTTATCCTTTAAAGTACCTATGAAGAGATAAATCCTATGTTCCTCTGGAATATCAGTTACCCTTATATTCAATTTTTGGAAGTCCTCAATGTGCTCCCCCACTGAACACTTTTGTTTGAGATTTATCAATTGGCTAAAGAAAGTGTTTCTCTTTGTATCCTCATAATGTGTTATCATTTCCTCTATAAAAATTGACCAAGTGACAATTTTTTTATGGGATCAAAGCCATCGATACCATGCAAATGTAATTTGTTCTAAATGTAAAGTTGCAATGCGTACCTTTTGTGTGTTTTGCACATTATTGAGATCAAAATATTTCTCCATCTGTAGTATCCATGTTACAGGATCCTTTCCATCAAAATTCCTCATATCCATTTTTGGAATATGGTGGTTCTTCCCTCCAACATTAGAGTTTGAGAAATCATGATTAACATTTATTTTGTTCCCGTCATGAGTTTCCTCTACTATCTTTTCACCATTAGGAAACATTTCTTGTATCAACTTTCTCAAACCTTCCATGTCTAATTTTAGATCATTCTCATGTTTTCCATCTTAGATTCCATGTCATCCATCTTAGATTCCACGCTTTTCTTCAAAACTTCCATGTCATTTTTTGTTTCTCTTTGCGAGAGCAGCATTTGTTGCACTTGCTCTTGTAATTTTGATATGTCATGTTGCCATTCATCGTCTTCATGAGTCATAGTAGATCCTTCTAAAGGCTTAATGACTATTGAACTCGTTTTAGGGGCCATTTGAGAATCCAATACTGATATCTATTCTACAATATGCCCTTGGAATCAATTCAACTTCATTCTTCAAAAAAGACTTATGCAATTCGGAAAACAAAATACACACCTTTTACTTTCTTTTCAGGAGCTTGATATCGAAATTGACTTATCTCTATACTTGTAGACCCTCAATATCTGAAATTCAACCCTGTAGTAGTCCTCTAAAGCTTCTTTCAAATGCCACAATTCTGACTTGATTTGGATTCTTCAGGGCAAAGTTATGTCCAATCTCCCACAATGACCTAATTATGGATTGGTTTGGTAGAGCGAACTTGTACAAATTGCCACGTGTCACTGTTTGCTCCTTTGGCTCTGAAATTTATAGACAAGAAACTACAGTCCATGCAATTCTATTCATTTTTTACAGAATTCCAATCTGATGCTCAGAGAGAGAGTTATGAATATTTTTCCACGATCACCTCTTTGAGATGAAATTTGAGATCCTGAAAAAGACCTAACTTCCATAGATCATATCTCCGAAAATATTGCGAACAAAGCTCTCAAATTTTGCGAAGATATTCCTCAGGATTTAAAATTTTCACTCTGAAAAATTCAGCTTCTGAACCTTTGTAGAAACAAAGTTATAGTGAAAATTCCGCGATGACCATTTTAAGTGAAATTCAGGAGCCTGCAAAAAGCCCTAATTTCCACAGATCATATCTCTGAAAATATTGTGAACCAAGCTCTAAAATTTTGCAACGATGTTCCTCGGTATTTCGGCTTCACACTCTAAAATTTTTATCTTTTGAACCTTCGTAAAAAATAATTTTATAGCAAAAATTCCACGATGACTTGTTTGGAGCAGCAAAACCCTAGAATCCAAAGCTATGATACCAAATGTTGTGAAACTAGCTCCAAAAATAGAAGGAAAGAGATATCAACACCTTATAAATAAGCCACCTCGAGGGGGAAACCTCCAATACATTATATGAATGAAAATTTCTTGGATTATACAAATTACAAAACCTCCTTTCTATATATAGGAGTCCATGGGGCCACAATGTAATCCTAGTGGGGCCACAATGTAATCCTAGCCAACCTAACAATAAGAATTTAAGGTCACAATAATAACAATATGGGGGTTACAGGGGTACAATAATAACAATAATGGGGTTACACTAACAACAATAAGGCACTATACTAGTAATATAGGGACCTAACACCACTGGCCTACAGTAGGCCTACTAACCCCACTAGTTTTCATAGACTCCCATAGAAATGCATTAATCATGCTGATGGTGGACAACAAAGTTGAAACCCTCCACCTGGTGACTCCAAAATTCTCAATAGACCTAAAGACTCCACTGGTAGAGAACTATAAACTGGTTGAAAAGATGCAATGACCTCTTTCTGATTTACAAACACGGATTCAAGGATACAAAGGAGATATGCTCCTATGAATAAAGATCGCATCCCTGGATTTCCACAAAAAAATGGTTTTCAAACCTGCCTATGTTTCAATATGAAAAATTTGATAACCCTTTGTTACATCTCATCAAATTTCATTTACATGTATGGAGGTTAAAATTTGAATGGCATGAAGACTGCCTCATGAAAATGTACATGGGGACATTAGAAGGAAAAGCTAGAGAATGGTATGAAAGCCTAGACCCTGGCACCTTGTTTTCTTTGAAGCATTTCCACAAGGTATTTTATGAACACTATAAATAATATTGTCCATCTCTTTCATTAGCTAAAAATTGTTATGATAAATCTGATGATATCATACAATACCTTGTAAACATTGATGAAGATTTAGGAAATTAGCATCCTGAAAGCCTATTAGAAGTAGTTAAGGATTTTCATTCTCAAAACATCTATCATGACAGCCAAGAGAATTTGGTTGAGGATGAAATCAGTCAGGAAACAAAGGAAGGTCCACAAGATCTCTCTAAAGGGACAAGTGATTATTCATCATCTCTTCTAAATGAGGCTCAAGAAGACATTCAGCTTCAGAACCAACCTTTACAAGAAAAAGATAATTGTTGTAGTGTTGTCCAGAGAAAGAGAAAGATGTCACCTCTTTTAACTGAAGAGGAAATAGATCAAATTATAAGCATGCAGCCAGCCTCTAACCTTCATATGATCATAACATTTCAATTCATTCTCCTGCTAGTCCCATCTCCCATACATCAGAAAGTGGATGTGTAGATCAATTTGAAGAAAAACAATCTAATAATCCAATATGTTTGATTGGTGACATTACTTATTTTGATGACTTTCCAAATTTTGATCAATATGATGATGGGCATGTTCTCCAAACAGAAGCTAATCCTGCAGAGTAATCAACATCTAGTTTTTGGAAGGAATTTCAATTTCATCAAAACTGCAATCAGCCAATACATGCCAGCTATGACACTGATGAGGATAGTCTAGAAAACTTGGAAGTAAGTGAAGAATCTCTTACTCTTTGTTCTACATTATTTCAGTCAATCAAAAATAACTTTCATGTGATTGGAAATTAGTAGTCTTTCAGTTTTGATGTTTAGGTTGGGAAAGATGAAGAACTTCTTGAGCAAGTTGTTAATGAGAAACATTTTCTTGAAATGGATGAGGAAATAATTGATGACATACAATTATCCTCAGCTCCATATTTGCAGCCACCAAGTCCCATTGAATTTCAAATTGCATAGGAAGGGTTTGAAGTTGATAATCACAGAAGACTTGTTATGTTGCCTTCTCAAGAGGATTTACTGCCAAAGAGTATCCCTGCTCATCAACATGATGACCTTCACATGGATTTCAGCCCACTCTATCAGAACATATCAGTTTTGTTAGAGGATAATATTGCAATATATGATGAGGTTGCCAGCATAGATGATCATGAGGAAGAGGTGGAGTTTCTTGCTCAAAGAAATCCTAAGCATAGATGATCCAGGTGGATATCGGTGGTCACCCACCTATTCCATTTGGACTCGCACCATCAATTCTTGCAACTTTTCACATTCAACACCACTTTTTTTAGCAGGTTTTTGGGTCCTGCACTCCCGGAGCCGTTTTGGGGCCTTAATGATCCAGGTGGATATTGGTGGCCACCCACCTATTCCATTTGAACCCCCACCATCAGTTAGTTCATTTTTTAATTTGCAGCACAACTTACTATTTTTAGCATTTTTTCGAGTCCTAAACTTTCGGAGCCGTTTTGAGGCACTAAATGACGTTTTTTGGGAAAATTGGGAGAAACATGGGATTGATGTTGCTCACATCAAAATTTTTACTCCTTGGATAGATCTTTCTAACGATCCATTGAGCGCGTCAAACGGAGATCAGATGCCAAAGTTACATTCCTGGGAAGTTGAAACACCAATTTACCCAAACGGGACCCACAGTTTTGGCGCTTCATCTCCTAGAGTTAGGTTTTTTTGTGTTTCATTTTTTCCATTGTTTCTCAATAATAAATAATCACTCGAGCCTCATTTTAGCACAATTCAGAGGTCAATAGCTGCCACATCTCTTCTTATAGATTCGCTACCAGCACCCTAGCTATTTTATTTCCATTATGTTTGTAATCATTTCTGTTATTTGATATTAATGAAATGAAGCCTTATTTCCGTTGCATCTCTATGTTTATGGTTATTTATGTATTCTATTACGTTCCTGCATAAAATCTAGATCAGTGGTATCAGAGCGGTCTGCTCTTTCTTTTTTTTTCTTTGCATGTCCCCAATGCGGTCAGGGTATAAGGAGTTAGGGCTCGATCTGGTTGAACCCTTGCAAGATCAACCTCACAAACCCCGACGACCTCCCATGGCTGAAGAGAAGAATGACGAGGGAGTAGGAGATCCTATCAAAATATTGCTCGAGGAGGCCCTCGAGAAACAAAGGAATTCAGTGATGGATAACTTTTCTCAGATCCTTCAACGACTGCCCACCTATGGCGCATTTGCATCCAATAGCCACTCTGAAGGCGCCACTCCCTTCAAGGTACAGGTAAAATTTGAAATTCATGTATTTGAAGGAAAAATAGATGTAGATGTTGTAGATAGATGGTTGAATTTTCTGGAAGGGTATTTCTCGGTCCATGATTTCTCTGATCGAGAAAATATTATTTTTTCACTCCTCAAAGCCGTCTCCCATGTCAAAGACTGGTGGGAAACCTACTGTAAGTAAGAGGATGAAGGGGAACCCTCTCTATTCCTGGCCACACCCACTTGGAATTCATTCCGAGATGGCATCAAGGAACAATATTACCCCGTGGGGAGCTATGAGGAAAAATACATCCAATGGACCACGCTGCGGCAACAAAGGGATTAAGATGTGCACGAACTGACGAATCTGTTCGATACCCTGCGCACAAAGTTGGGTATTAAAGATTCAAAGAGACATTTAGTGCTCAAGTACCGTGGCTGTCTGCACAAACATATTCAGGAGGAAATTGAGTTCCTCGACATTACATCACTTGGCACGGCATATTGCTATGCCGCCAAGATCGAGCATAAATTTAAGTAGAAGAAGCGAGACTTTGGATCTATGAATATGAAAGGTACCTCCAAACTAAAGAACAAGGGGCAAGGAAAAAATAGCGCGACCCAGAACAACACCACAAATCCAAAGAAGGACATAGGGAAGTGGTTTGAATTTCATAACAGCCCCACTCACAGCACAAACGAGTGTCGGGCCAAACAGTCATTGGTGGTCGAACTAAAGGCACTCGAATCAGATGCATTTTTTGATCCTGAGTCAAAACCAGACAAAGGAAATGAAAAATGGAAGCAGATCATTGATGCAGAACCTAGTGCCATTATTGTCACCACCAAGATCCATAGTGAGGATCCAAAGGATCCAGAGGAGGGGGATTGCCTCTTCCATTCACAGATGTGGGTGAAGGGTTCTCTGCTACAATTTCTTGTCGATAGCAGAAGCCAAAAGAACCTAATTTCAGTAGAGGTCGTGAAGCGGCTCGGCCTACCGACCATAGCACACCTGCAGCCATATACCATCAGGTGGCTTCACCCAGGGAGAGATATCCGCATCCGCAAATAGTGTCGCCTTCCTTACAGCATCAAGCCATTCATGGATGAGGTATTATGTGATGTTGCTCCTCTTGATGTAGTTGATGTATTATTGGGCCAACCATATTTGTGGAGGTGACATTCTATGTATGAGTCTAGGCCTCATGTTGTTATTATTACTTTGGGAAATAAATTATACAGGATACTAGAGGTAGTACCACCTCTTGTCATCTCTTTGAATACTACAAAACAACATAGTAAGCTTGTTTCCCAAACCAAGAAATTTATTTTCCTTACAACTCGCTCCTAGGGAAAGAAGAATATTGTGGCCACAACCTCGAAACAGGGCTCCCCTGCACGGCTGCAGTAGATGGACAAATTCATGGAGAAATACGACAACATTTTATCCTCACTCATAGTGGTTCTTCTACAATGTTAGGACAAACACTCCATTGATCTGACCCCCAACGCACTACTGCCCAATGTTTTCATACCTCCTACAAATAATCATACAGAATACACACATGTACTGTCTGAGGCCGATAAAGAAACCAAATTTACTAAATTCATCCAGCATGTCCGCCCACAGGTCCATGACATCTTCAACAAATATAATACCCAGTTCAACAGAATTTTCCTCATCTGAGGGAGGATCTTAATGCAATGGGGGCCATTTCTTCCTAAGGAGGGAGGAATGATCCAGGTGGATATCGGTGGCCACCCACCTATTCCATTTGGACCTGCACCATCAATTCTTGCAACTTTTCACATTCAACACCACTTACTATTTTTAGTAGGTTTTTGGGTCCTGCACTCCCGGAGCCATTTTGGGGCCTTAATGATCCAGGTGGATATTGGTGGCCACCCATATATTCCATTTGACCCCCACCATCAGTTCGTTCAATTTTTAAGTTGCAGCACAACTTACTATTTTTAGAAATTTTTCGGGTCTTGAACTTCCAGAGCCATTTTGAGGCCCTAAACGACGTTTTTTTGGAAAACCGGGAGCAACATGCATGAACCAATTTTTCTCACATTGAAATTTTTACTCCTCGGATAGATCTTTCTAATGAGCTATTGAGCGCGTCAAACAGAGATCAGATGCCAAAGTTACATCCCCGAGAAATTGAGACACCAATTTACCCAAATGGGACCCACAATTTTGGCGCTTCATCTCCTAGAGTTAGGTTTTTTGACATTTCAATTTTTCCATTGTTTCTCAATAATAAATAGGCCCTCAAGCCCCATTGTAACATATTTCAGAGGTGTGTAGCTGCCACATCTCTTCTCAGAGATTCTCTACTAGCACCCTAGCTATTTTATTTCCATTATGTTTGTAAGCATTTCTGTTATTTGATATTAATGAAATGAATCCTTATTTCCGTTGCATCTCTATGTTTATGGTTATTTCTGTATTCTATTACGTTCCTGCATAAAATCCAAATCAATAGCCAAATGGAGGAAAGAGTAGTCCTGGATGAAGCTTACCTTTAAAATCCTCTAAGCCAGGTATTGTTTCAAGACCCCTTTGTTATTTTCTTAGAGACATTTGAAGAGGGAGTAAAGTATGTCAGAAGCAGTTTGATGAAAATTTTAAGGCAAATTTTAGGCACTACTTTTCAAAAAAAAAGTGAGGTGGAAGCGGTTTTCCTATTTTGTTAACACAATCAAAGAGCTGAATGAAAATCACCCATGGAATCATCTACTTCATTGGTTATACTGGAAAAGTGAGTTTACCAAATAAGTTTATATCATGTACAGGTTAGATTAGGATAGATTAGATATGTAAAATAAGCTTAGCACTATGAGCATATTTTTAGTTTTTTTAGTCCTAGAATGTTGATCTGAAAAATGAAAACACAAAAACAAAGAAAGATGAAAAAGAGGGCATATGGAAAGAATAGGTACAACCCCATACCCAAAAAAGAGTATTGCTGAAAGTGTGCAAGCCTAAATGCCACTACTTGTTGAAAATAAAGCCTTGTTCAGTAATCTAGCCTAATCATGACTGAACATGTTTTAAATTTATGTTGATAGGTTAGTGAAAGAAGATTTGTCAAATAATTTAAGCTCGGCTTGTTAGTGGATTATATTAGGAAAAGAGATATGGGTTCCCAAAGCTCAATTTAGAACCAAAGAGAAATTAGAGGGATACATAACCAATTCCAAATCATAGCCCTCATATTTCTAAGTTTTCACTTGTACAAAAAATAATATTTGTGTGCATCTTGTTCAAATGCCACAGCCTATGGCAAATCAGATTGCTTAATCCTGGTTTGATCATGTTTCAATTTCATGTTAGTAGGTTATAGAATAAAGTTTGTAAAACATATTAATCTTGAAAAATGAGTAGACTAAGTAGAGAATAAAATATTTCATTAGCCTAATATGAACTCTTGGAAGTGATAAGGGTAGAAGTAGATAGTTGTTTTTATGCTTTCAAAATAAAATAATGTCAAGGTTTTTCCAGTCCAAGTGCACCCATAAGAAGAAAAATGTTAGGCAATATATGATGGGTAGGTAGAACTAATGTTGAAGCAATCATTTCCTTTTTTTTTTTTTTTGAGATCATAGCTTCAAGAGAACATCATTAAATGAAGGAAAGAAATATGCAAAGTGCAAGTAAAGCACTAGTCTTCAAAACTCAGATATTTGAGCTCTGAGGTCCTGGACACCTCCTGAAAAGGAGCTTCCCTCCCCAAGTGGAGCCACTATTAGTCATCAATAATTTTTACTATCTATAGATGAATAAATATCAGTTCTAGATTTCTAAAAACAAGATTCCTAAATATTCTGAGTTTTATAAATCTCACTACCTTCATTATCCTTATACCAAAATTTTCACTATTCTATCATCTAGCCATTCCATGGTCACCCTGCCACTCTCAAAAACTCCTTATGGGCTTGTACCACTCATCTTCATCCCTTTTCCTATCTATGACCTCATCACTCCATTGTTTACCTTGCCTCATCCCTCTACTTTCCATCTAGGGTTACCAAATAGCCAAACTCATGCCCATGATCCCCAAATTCCTCAAACATTGATGGTCTCAAAACTATCTATGTAGGCTCTTTAGATAAATCAAGTACATTGGATTTTGGATCTTCAATAAATCACTTAGTCAATGCTCTGTTTATACACTTGAAGCCTCCAAACCCATTCATTTCTGAGGAGGACTATCATTCAGTTTCAAATTCTGCATATAAGGTAATGGACAAACTTTGACATTCTTGCAGGAGTGTTAAAAGGTCTATCATGCAGAAATTTGGTAAGGTAGGAGTTCTGCTCCTCAATGAAGACATCTTGCAACCATGTCTACAAAAAATGTAAAACTACCAATCAAAGTGGAAAAGGAAAAGTTGAGTTTCATGGTGCAAGGTAAGGGAATATTTAAAAGCTGCGAGTGTGTGTAAACATCCCAAAGCTTTCCCAGGGTAAAAGGTCTCACTGCCTCAAAGGAAAAATATATAAAGAAGATCAGTAAGAAAGGTGAACCCAAGGTTTTCAGTCATATGCCAAACATAAGATGATTTGAGCCCCAAGGTAAGAATAAAGAAGTTTCAAAGATGCTACCAATGTGTAAAGTTTTTAAAGTTGCCAAAAGTAAAGTTAGCATGCTTCAAAGATCAGAGGGAAAAGCCATTTCAGGGTTCTCATAGTCACCTATCATCAAAAGTGTTAAAAGGATATCAACAAGCAAAATACATTCAATATTGTGATTCAAACTCATCAGAGCAAACCTGCAAAAGGAGAAGGTAAAGAGTATCAGTGAAAGAAGTTTCAAATTCATCATCTTCTGTCACCTACAAGAAAAAATATCAATGGAATCTCAATGAAAGAGAAAAGGGCTTAAAACATTAAAAAATGGGCTTACAAAGTTAAAATTAATTCCTAAGCCTATTTTTGTATTCATATGGATCATTTTGCCCTTGCATAAGAACATTGAAATAGTCAAAGGGAAGAAAATTTGAGTTTTAAGTTAAAACTAGGCAAGTTTTTCTGGCGCTCCACCCTTGGCTCGGCACTGCGCATTCAAAATCGGGCGCTGCGCTCTTGCCGAAAAAACCCTTGTAAAATTTCTCTATGTTGCGTGCCTGTAGATATGCGTTGCACGTTTCACCCAAAATACCCAACAGATCGTTCAACCTGACTCGACAGGCCGAGCAGAAAACCAACACACCGTTGAGCGTTCAGCCACCTGACTCTGCGTTCAGGCCGCACAACTGCAGGTCCAGGTGCTGCGCGTTTATTCTACCCAACTTCACATTCAGGTGCTACACATTCAGGTCGCCCGACTTCATGTTCAGGCGCCGCGCGTTTGGCCTAGAACGCCTCCACACCAGCTCCTTCACTCAAATCAACTCAGAATTTTCCCAAACTTCCTCAAAAGGTTTTTTAAGAAGATTTTAAAGGTTAGTACAAGATATCAAACTCCCTTTTAATGTTTTTGCTATCATTTGATTAAAATGAGGAAACCCTAGAGTGAAAACCTAAATTTCATGCCTAGGAACATTGATTAAGCCTCCCTCATTTGTCTATAAAAGTAATATCAGTCAAAAAAGGGGAAAATAGGGGTGATCATCAAGTTTTTCTCCCTTTACCTCTCACTCACAGTCATATACCTTTTCCTTCATTCATCCATCTCCCTCATTTTTATAAAATCTGCTTTTGTCACCATCGCTCCCTTACCCTTTTTCACATCAATTTCACAAGAAGAATTAAGGTTTTGGTTTTCAAAGCAGTAAGAGTGTTTCAAATGTCAAAGAGAGGGACAGAGTGGCAGTGTTGTAGAACCTCAAATACCAAGAAGGAATGAGCAAATTTGACCCTCTCACAATTCCTCACTATCCTCTCATATTACTAGTGCATCAAGCAAAGGTAGATCAAACAAGGAGGGAGAGAGCAATAATGAGTCAAACAAGGAAAAATCAAGCAGTGAAGAGGAGGCCATTAGGTTTAAAACAGTCAGGCTCATAGTGGTTCTAAAAGGCAGCAAAGCACATATTAGTAAAGATCACAGTAAAGGTCATAGCATTAAGGCTGATGTCAGTAAAGATGAGAAAAATGAAACAGAAAGCCAAGGCTACTAGTGCAAATTTCAATGAAGAATTAAAGAAGTAAAGAACATGGCATTAGATCCAAAGGTCATAAGAGCAATAAGATCAATGTTATAAATAATGAAGATGACAGTGTGGAAAAGAAACAATGCAGAAAACAATGGTGAAGCACATAACAGCAAGCATAATGATAATGGATCAGATAAGAGAAATGAGGCAAAAAAGCAATAAACAGGATAAGTAGGCCTATGAGGCATGATGAAACCATGAGGCTAAAGCCAAAGGAGAACTTGATAAACTTTTTTATCTATCCCACACAAGCGTCCCAGACATAAAAAAAGCAAGGAAAATCTAAATTTTGGGAACTTTTTTGAAATTTTGAGTTTTTGCCGATTTGAAGGGCCAAGGGCGCAGCGCCCTTGGCACTGCACTTTTTCTCAGGGAATCCTCAGGAGAAATGGTTTACATTTTTGGATTTTTCAATTCAATTACAACATGCTCACAAAATTCCAGGTCATTTGGAGTTGATTTGGTCCCCCAAAAGGCCTGGCACTGCGCCTTTACTAGCCTTTGGAGTTTTAATTTTTGGATAGGAAAATGAATTCAAAATGGGGGAAAAAAATATTTTTTAAAAATAGACTCAACAAGCTTTCCAATGAGCCATCACGAAGCCCATTCCGACATCGGGAAGGCCTTCAAACTTCAGCTGCAAGGTGACCCAGTTTTCTCGTGCAGGCGCTGCACCCTTGGACCTCACTGATTCGTCCTTGCACAAAAGTAAAAAAAATACGCTGGAAGTTATTTTGGGAGTTTAAATGTCATTTTTATTGTCAAATGTCGTTGAGAAGACATTTTTCATTTATTTTCATTAGATATTTTGTGCCTTGGGCCTTGCAAGGTCTCTAGGACAAAATTGAAATTTATGAGCAATTGATGGCCTCCAAAACCCTAGTTAGGGTTTTGAATCTCCTTTTCATGATAAATATTGGATGAGGACCTCATTTTTCATGTTGGCTGTTGGTTGGTTTTCACTTGTTGAACTGAGCATAGGCTTTGAGTTATAAAGAGTTTTTGGCCTTGGAGCCTTGTAATATTTTTGGACTGAATGACAATGGAGCCAAGCACTTTGCAGGATTCATGAACATGGAAAATGGTGATGTCTTTCTTGTTTTGTCTTAATTTATTATATTTTACATATTTTTTCATCCTTCTCTTGCATTAGAACAGAATTTTTAGCTTAAGTATGTTGTCAAATGTTCATTGAGTCTATCTGATTCTCTTGCTTTCATGTTTTCCTTTGCTAGGTCAGTTTAGAGAATTCTTAGCTGCTCTCTAAACCCACTCTGCTTGTTTATCTCATGAATGATTCAATGGAGTCAGTGTCAAAGAGTTTTTATGGTTAGCCCTTCCCTTTTCCATCAGTTTATACATTGTTTTTTATGTCTTTACTTCAAAGTATTGTTGATTAGGTTTAGCTTAAGAGGTTTATGATTTTCCATGCCCTTTTGCTCATCTTAAAAAGTTTCCTTGAAGTTTATCTATAGTTTGTTCAATGAATTTAGGAGTTCCCTCTTCTTTGATCCATGTTATATGTCATCATGCATGTTTTATTTTTTTGAAGATAGATTAGTTGGAGAGTTTAGGAGTTCCCTACTCTCTAGGGTTTACTGGATTGTTGCCTTGATGTTTGCTTGCTAGGGTTTGGTCAAAGAAGTATGGTATGCCCTGTCTTTGGTTTTATCTTCATGCATAGTATTCTTAGAGGCCTTTATTGTTAAATTATTTGACAAAGGATCCTTAATTTCCCTTTGCCCTACTTTGTTTACAATTTAATGTTCACTCCACCCACCTAAGCCTTGGAGATCCATTCAGCCTTGTTCAATTGCCCTCTCAAGCACTCTTGACCTATTCTTGTACCTTTCTAGACATATTATAGACTCCATAGCCCAATGGTCTAAACATATCCTACTCTATCTATTTTTCTTGACAACCTACCCAACCAATCAAAACAAACAAACAAACCCTAAGCCTAATAACTAGCCTAAAATAAAAACCCTAAAATCAATCAAGTTCACATCATTTACAAAAACATATAGAGAGCCCTCTCTGAGTCTAGGAAGGCTAGGTCCTAGGAATCCAAAGACTGGTTTGATGTTACCCTTGTTCATTTTTTCTGCTAATCTGACAAATTACGGGGACCTAACAGGAAGTACATCAAATCCTGCACTGTTTGCGCCATCGCCAAACTGACCATCAAGAAGCAAGGCCTTTATACTCCGCTACCTACCCCTAGTCGACCTTGGGAATCCATATCCATGGATTACATGTTAGGCCTTCCTTCTACTAAGCATGTAAATGATTGTGTTTTTGTGGTCGTCGACAAATTCTCGAAGATGGCCATTATGGCGGCCTGCGAGAATAATATCGCAGCAGAAGCCACTGCTAAACTCTTCTTTGAATGAGTGTGGGTGCACTTTGGGATCCCACATACTATCATATCATATCATGACAGCAAGTTCCTCAGCACATTTTGGTCCAGCCTCTAGTCAATGTTGGACACCAAGCTCACCAAGTCCATAGCTTTCCATCCCCAAACTGATGGCTAGACAAAGGTCGTCAACAGGATGATTGTACACATTATGCACATGTACAATTCAAAGCATCCACACACATGGGATGAGATCCTCCCTTATGTATAACATAGTTATAACCGGGCTCTCCACTGATCAACCGACTATAGCCCCTTTCAGATGGGCTTGGGATTCTAGCCACTATGTCCCATTGACGTAGCCATGCCATTTGTGGATACTCAGGCCGATTAGGCTCATGTCTAGTCTGAAGCTAACAAAAAGAACAACTTCATCGAGCATATTCAGCACATCCACAAACAATTTCAAGACATATTGGACAGAGCCAATGCTAAGTAAAAGCAACGACATGATCAACATCGGGTGCCACACAACTTCCAAGTGGGCGAAAAAGTGTGGCTACATTTGCAAAAGGAGTGCCTCACTAGATGCCACCACAAGCTTCGCCCGCTTTGATATGGTTTGTACATCATCACCAAGGTTGTAGGGAACAATGCCTTCGAGATAAGTATTCCACCATTTCTTGGTCTATACCCAATATTCAATGTGGATAGCCTTCGTCCCTACTTCCCACCTCTACTGGACACCTCCGACATTGCAGAACAACTCACACCAACAGAGTTAAACCCAGCCTACATGGAACATGCCACCATAGATTGTATCATGGACATCAAAATCAAGAACACTCGCCAACATAATATCCAACTATCTCGGGTTCTCAAAGCTGGCCAACTCCTGCACCAAGGCAAGTGGTTCACCAAAGACCAAGTTTAGCAGAAGTTTCCTCATCTCATGGAGGAACTCAACGCAATGGGGACCATTTCTTCCTAAGGGGGGAGGAATGATCTAGGTGGATATTGATGGCCACCTTCCTATTCCACTTGGGGCCCCACCATTTTCTCTTTTAATTTTTCATTTTCGGCACAACTTACTATTTTTAGCAGTTTTTCATGTCCTGAACTTCCGGAGCCATTTTGAGGCCCTAAACAACTTTTTTTGGGAAAACCGGGACCAACATGGGTTGATGGACCGATGCTTCACACATCAAAAGTTGTATTCCTTGGATAGATGTTTCTAATGAGGTATGGTGCAGGTAAAACGAAGATCGTATGCCAAAGTTACATCCCCGGGAAGTTGAAACACCAATTTACCCAAACGAGGCCCATAGTTTTGGCGCTTCATCTCCTAGGGTTAAGGTTTTGGATGTTTAAGGTTTTCCATTGTTTCTAAATAATAAATAGGCCCTTGAGCCTCATTATAACTCAGTTAAGAGGCCTGTAGCTGCCACATCTCTTCTCAAATATAAGCTACCAATGCCCTAGCTATTTTATTTCCATTCTGTCTGTAAGCAAATTTTAGTTCTTTGATATTAATGAAATGAAGTGTTATTTCCGTTGCATCTTTGTATTTATGGTTACATGTGTATTCTGTTTCGTTCTTGCATAAATCTGGATCACTTGTATTCAAATCCACGTGGCATAAAGAAATATTGAGTAAATGGCAACTCAAAATGAAATATGAGCCCAAAACCTGTGTTGGTGAAAAGAACAAACTCCACCTTTTCTGATGTGAAAAAGAGTGCCCAAGGGGTCATGAAAATCATGAATCATTACCTCTTGTTGATCAACAAAAATAAGGGAGATGATTTGAGATATAATGGATGAGCATTGTTCTTCCTTTGGTTGATCCTTCTTAAATAAAAATGTAGCAATTTTATATTCCATATCATCCAGATCAGAGACAATATTTGTATGTTCTTGCAGATCTTCAATTGAGGTAGCCAAATTAGCATCAACACAAATATCCACAAGTATATTTTCATGTATATCAGAAAGAGAATTGTCTTGGCCTTGAAAAAATTCTATATCTTGATCATTTGAAGGTTGTTGAAGATTTTCATCAAACTCATGACAACAAACCTATTGTACATTGTTTTTTACCCCAACGGATAAATCATGACTCTCTAGAGTTTCTTTACAAGAAAACTCAAAATTATGATCTACACATATCTCTTCCTGAATTAAAAAATCAGAAGAGGAAAGGGATGAAGGGTATTTGGATAGAATATCTTCATATATATCTTGATCACTTTAATATTGGCAAGACTGCTACAAATTATCATCAACTTTGAAATATGGAAGATCAATGTCATCCTTTGAAGAATTCTTCTCAAGTTCGTTGTCATCAAGGGTAGAATCCATGATCTTCTCATGGAGGTGAAAATGGTTTTCATTCAAAGCATCCAAGAGTTAATCATCCATAAACTCTTCATCGCCATAATCACTTTCTAACTCTTGAACAGAATTCTCAAAATGATCACAACAATCCTCAATCAAAAGAAAGGAAAGATAGGTTTCTCTATACTTCTCAAAAAATACTCAATGAAAATCCTTGAGAGAATAAATACAAGCAGGAGGTAAGCTTTCATACCAAAACCATGAATTTTCTTCTAATGTGATCATGACCATATTCATTAAATAATATTCATGAAAATTAATCTTCAACTTACACACATGCATATGAAATCTTCCTAAATGAAGTGTAGCATCATCACCTTTTCCATCTATGAATTTTGGAAAGTATGTTTGCCAATATACCTGAGGAATACGATTTGGAAAGCTTGGAACATGGTCTTGATGCATAGGAGCATATCTTATGGACTAATAATTCATCTTGAAAATAGTAATTTCACAAAAAAAATCTTCAAGCTACCGGTTTTTGAACAGTGTAGTTGCCATGAAAATTCTGAACTTTTGGATTCTTCGACACTGGAGTCACCAAGTGAAAGATATGCAACCTTCTTGTGCCTGGCCATTTTTCACCATCAGAAATCAAAGCTAATGTTTGTCATTATTTCACAGGAAATATTTAACATTCGCTCCTTGGAAACGACGCCAAATTTTTTATCACTCCCCCTCTTTCCCAAGGTTGAGAATGGAACTAAAGGAGGTAACCACAAACCAAAATTTAGGTCACATATCTATCCATACCAAAACCAAAGAGGGCTCTCTCAATTTCACTTTTCATCCAATGGGATGATTGTATATATAATGATCTTAGGCTGGTTATGATGCTAAGTAGATTAGGTTTTGTTTGTTTGAAGTTTTTGTTGGATAGGAATGACAATCAAGGAAGTAGGTCTAGGGTTTAAGTCTAATTTCAAAGGTTAAGTTGCAGAGATAAGGATGAGGCCAGGTAGGTAAAATCATTAACATACTTAATTTTTCATTTTTTATATGGTTTTGAAAGAGAAGGAGTCAGAATGAGCATTTAAATGAATTCATTCATCAGAAGAGTAAACGCATTCATGAAAATATTATAAAACATAGCATAGAAGGAAATGATTTATTTTTATAAAATCATAAGATTAACATAAAGAAGCATTCATGTGATGAAGAAGGTAACATAAAATTTAACTTGATATAGAAACAAAGAAGAAACAATGCTCAAAAGCATACAACTGGAATCTCAAGAGTATAGCTGCAACATCCTTTGATTTCATTGGAACGTTTGTACAATAGCTCCACTGAAAATAACAACTCTCCAACCCTTAAAATGTCTTGAGTTTGGACTACATATAGGAAATAAGAGTAATGACACCTCATTGGGTCGAAATCTGATCCAAAACACTTCATAAATGCACCCTATGTCATTTCCTAGTTTCTAGGGAAGTTAGAAAATGATTCCCTCAAATTTAGCTAATAACTAGGAGTGTGTGTCTCCTTCATTAATTACATCATTTCTATAAAAAGAGAGGGAAAAAAAATATCCTACCAAAAATACAGGTCATGGGACAGTTAAACCTTGAATTTTGGAGAATTTCTAAGTTGAAAACTGTCCAAGGGAATCCAATGACAGAAGCGTCGCACCTCCCAACAGAAACGTCACGTCACTTTGGAGTTGATTTTGACTAAATTTTAGGTGATAATTTGAAAATATGGAAGTTATAATATGTAGAAATATGTGTCCTATTTCCATTTCACCCTCAAAACTGAGAAAATACCCCCTGGAAGGCCTTCAAAAATTGATTCTCCCAACCTCTCTCGAGAAGTGTTGTGCGGAGGTAAAAAAGGTGGAAGAAGCATGAAAAAAGTGATATTTTTTGCAAATTTCTTCAAAATGGGAGGGTGAAATGTTGAGCTGATGTCATATATGTGATTTAGAGGTGAATATTCATCCATCCATGTAGATTTTTATTCATTTGAGTGCTCTGAGTAAAAGTGTCGCGCCGTTGCGCGACGCTTCTGCAATGACAAATTTTCCAGATTTTCAAAAAAACAATTCTGAAAAAAATAAGGCTTAAATATGAATTAATATATCTCTAACCCTAACGTTTTTTGAAAAACGGAGATAGGTTTTTGTTCTTTGTCATGTTATGAACAAAACCCTCCTCCCTTTTTCCAAAATATGTTCCTATTTTCTCAAAATCCAAGTTTGAAGGTGATCACTAAAAAATTGTAGAAGTGTAGTGCACTCTTAGCAGAAGCGTCTTGCCTGCTTTGAGAGGGATTTTGGAGGCCTTACCTGAGAAATTTTATGCTACAAATAGTATAGCTGGTAATATTAGGATGTCGGCTACAAAATGGAGTCATCAAAAACTACAAACTCTTGCTCCAAACTCTTGAAATATTGACTTGACGACAAATTGTTCAAAAGTGCACACAATGACTTGGAGAAAATGTATTTTTGGTATTTATCTCAAATCATACCACCTATGCATAAAATGAAGGAGTTTTTTTTTCCTTGGACTATGATTTACAAAAAACTCTTTAAATTTTATAAAATTAATCTCCATTACTTCATAAACGGATTTTGAAGCAAAATTATCCCTGTGTGCAATGTAAACCCTAGAAAATGATCATGAAGCTCTAAACATGATGCCATGGGTCTGAGTTGGCTCAAACCTAGAATGGTGGCCTCCCTTATGGATATGATTTTTCCCCTCCATGGTATTTTAAAACAAGATAAAACCCTATCTAGATGAAATGGATAGGGAAGATGGAGATTTTGGAAAATAGGGGATAGTGGTAGGGTGGTTTTAAGGGCGGAAATGGGGTGGAAGGGAGCTAGGGAAAAATAGAAAAAATTAGGGGATACATAGTAGTGTGTTAGAAACACAACATAGGTGTAATTTTTGGAAATTGATAAGGGAAAGAGGGCAAAATCTCAAAACACGGGGATTTCCTAGTTTTCTTGCAAAAATGTAGTGAAAATTAGGGTTTTGATGAAATTGATGGAAAGGAAGCTTGTAAGTGATAGGGAGTGTCAATGTATGATTTATGGATGCTGTATGAAGTTTGCATATGGTTATAGTAGGGTTTTATCAGCTGAAACAAGTAAAATACGAAAACATCAAAAACATAGTGGAGATAACCTAATGAAGGAAACTACTCATTTTGTTGATGAATTGACTTGAGAGAGGTATGGAGGGTGTCCAATTACTAGTTTTGGAGGTGTATGAATCTTTTTGAAGTGGTTTTAAACCTTGGAGAACTAATTTTGAGCTCAAATACCAAAAACACAACACCTTCATAAGCATAGTTTCGCACCTATGCAGCACACCAAAAGCGTAGCGCAGGTAGTGTTGGCGCAAATTTGCTTATTCTTCTTCAACCCTTGGCAGTTGTGGAGTATGATGGTGAGAAGAGAGGATCTCTTTTGACCATGTAGAATACTTCTTTGAGAAAATACAAGTTTCCTTTTTTTTATTACCTATCTTTGATAACTCCCAATGTAAATGATATGTATGGTGAAAATGACAGCTTGTTCGCCTTATTTTATGACATAATTGACTCTTATGGTGGTGAAACAAATGAGACCTAGACTCTAACCTATATGAAGGTGTGGTGAATGACCTATGACCCTAAATGACAATGGATGACGAGACCATAAATGGAGTGAAGGGAGTAGCATTTCAAACCTACACACATTCAGTGAACAAAATTTTATTTGAAAATTGACTTGAAACATGAAATTTTTACCTAGGACCACTACAAAGTAAATATGAAAGAGTATATTTGATCAATGAACATTTGGACACTAACAGGTGGCATCCTAAAAAATGCATCTGCTACTACATTATTTTTTCCCCTTGACATACTCGATCTCAAAATCATAGGCCTACCATTTTCTTATTCACTTTTTTTGTCTCTCACTTAGCTCCGAATGCTCCATGAGGAACCTTAGGCTATTATGATCTATATTCACTTTGAACTCCCCACAATATATTGTTTTAACTTGGTAAATGCATGCATAATGGCCAACATATCTTTGTCATAAATATAATAGTGTCACTCATAGTCCCTGAGTTTTAGACTCTCAAATGATATGGGGTTATGATTTTTCATTAAAATTAATCTTATTCTTTTCCTCTAATCATCGCATTCCAACACAAATGGTTGGGTGAAATCTGGAAATGCTAGCATAGGACATGAACTAATCACTTGCTTCATCTTCTCAAAGGTTGCATATGATTCATCAAACCAACTAAAAGCCCCTTTTTTGGTGAGTTATGCTAAAGGCGTTGTTAATTGTGAGAATCCATTAAAAAACTTCTTGTAGTATGTGAAAAGATCGAGGAATCCTTTCAGTTCAGTCACATTTTTTGGGGTAGGCCAATCAATAATAGCCCCGATTTTCTCTTGCTACACGTGCACCCTATTTCCTCTAATCACATGCCCTAAGTAGAGCATCTATTTCATCTAAAACTCACACTTGGATTCTATTGTGTAGAGTTATCTCTCCACAAAAATTCCTAATACCTCGTCCAAGTGTGCAAGATGTTCCTTCCAAGTCTTGTTATAGATAATCATGTCATCAAAGAACACCAAAAATTACTTTTGAAACATTTATTGAATAGATGGTTCATACATGAACGAAAATTTGTGGGTGCATTGGTTAGCCCAAACAACATAAACAAAACTCGTAGTGCTCATAGTGACGCCTGAAGGCAGTCTTCAGGATGTTCTTCTCCTAAACCCGAATCTGGTGGTAGCCTGAAACAAAGATCTACATTCGAAAAATATTTGGCTCTCCTCATTTCGTCCATAAACTCATCTATTTTGGGGATGGGATACCGATTCTTGATGGTCATATTTTTAAAATCCTGATAGTCAATACACATATCCAAGGTACTATCCTTCTTCTTAGACATCACCACTGAAGAATCGAAAGGACTGGAACTAGGGTGAAAATGAACCAGCCTCAAAAAATCCTTAATTGCCTTCTCAATCTCATCTTTGTAGACCTTAGTATGTTGGTAGGGGTTGGTAATGATAGCCTATACCCCTTACTCTATCTCTATAACATGTTAAAAACCTTTTTCTAGTGGTCTACCTTGAGGAATGTGAGAATTTTTTTTTTTCCTATTTACAGAGAAATACCTGAATATCATCTGAATGTTGTTGAGGTTGTTTTGGTTGCCTATTATCTATAATGACACACTCTACTTCCCACTCAATGTAAACCTGCCACAAAATTGCTTCCATGTTGTTATTTGGCACCATATTTGGTGGATACTAGTTCATGGCCCTCAATACTACTCTTTAGCCATCGTCGAATCTATAAATTCCATCTTCATAGTCCTTTAGTTGGCAGTGTATGTCCCAATGTAGAAGAAACATTGAACTAATAACACCACATTGGTGTCTAGAACATCCATAACAAATAAATCATCAGTCACTATATAATTCCCCTTGTTCAACTTCATCTTGGGGACATATCTAGTGCAATCAATCTTATGTCCACCTGGTATGGCTACTGTGAAGCCATTGAAATCCTCTATCAAGATCTCCCTCTAATATACCATGGTTGCATCAGTAACATTTTGTGATACCCCACCATCGATCAACGCCATCACCTTGTGCTAATTCCTCTAGCTCTAAAAGTATCATACCTAGTGAATCCTAACGTGGATGCCATAATTAGGTTTTTAACCCCAACCTGTGAGGTCTCACCCCAAAATTCCTGAGATCCATGTTCCTACGCCTGCAATGGTGCTGAATCCTCAACCTCATCATCATTGTAACTCTCTGAGAACACCTCAATATAGTAGGAAATTCCCACCTTATCTTTCCCAGCACATTTGTGCCCTGGTGCCCAAGGCTCTCGATAGATGAAACAAAGATTATTTCTCAACTCCTTCCAGGTCTCCTCGTTATCTTCAGTTTCTCGGTCCACTTATTTTGAATAGGTTTAATATCTTTTCTCTTCCGGGAAAAATCAGGTTTAGGAGGAAATATTCTATTAGGAGCAAGATCCTACGTGTCTTAGGTGTTGTTAACCACATCATGAAGAGTCATAGGTTGATAACCTTTAAACTAACCATGAATAGGCTCAGAAAACCCCTCCATGAATAACATCACTAGTCTAGCATCCAAAATTTACATGACCATAACTACTAGTATATGAAAATATGAAATGTAGGCCTCCACATTGCCTTTCTCCTTGAGCTGGGTCAACTCCCTAAAGTGAAGCTCTAGATCCTCCCTATAAAATAAATATATGAGCCTCTGAGTAAATTCAATGTATAAGTTCATGCTGGAATGAGCCATGGCCACTAACCCAAGATACCACCACTCATGGGTTTCACCATCCAAGTGAAACATGGCCAACTTAATGGCCTCATCCTTCGTCATTGTTGGAAATATGTATCCAACTTATGTAGCCATGATAAAGTTGATCATTTAGGTGACCCATGAAAGAAAGGAATGGTCACCTTTTCGAATGTTTTCTATAACTCATGACTTTGTCTCAAAGCCTTCTGAACCACCTTAGGCTTGATTTTTATTTGAATGTGGAAAAAATATTTGAAACTCATAGCAACTTGGAACTCATGTCCCAATGCTCTATACTCCTACAAATAATATACAAAATGGATCCCCTAAATCATCTGCTCTGATTGATATTTTGTCGTCTCATGTATGAACTGAGGTATGTTGGATATAGGTACCCTATTGTATAAGTGTAATTGGTTATGCATGGTAGTATGTGCATGGATTCCTTCAACACTATTTGGCCCCTCTCCATTCATAGGGTCTTTCTCTATGGAAGTCCCTTTGTTTACTACCCTGCTCATCAGATCTACCATCTCCTTTTGTCCCTTAGCCAAATCATTCAATACACTAAGCAATTTGTTGAATTCTTGAGTTTCCTTATCCCCATTTCTGGCTCTTCCTTCTCAAATATTTCTTCTAACCCTTTCCCCTTTATAATGGTTTATTCTTCCTCTCTTCTCTTCTTTGGAGACTCTTCTTCCCAATTGGGAGTGGGCTCCCTGCCTTGATAAACCATTCTATAAGTTACCCACTGAAAGGATTATCTTCTGAACTCATGAAATAACCGATAATATACCCTTAGACCCCACAACTATCCAAGAACATGCATTTATACCACTGTAGGATTCCTTCTTGGAAATGGCCCAATATACCCACTATAATTTTCTTAGTTTATTGAATTATTTGGTAAGATATTTTTCCAAACAGTTCAGATGAGTCTAGTTGTAGGTTCACTTTAAATATTTATGCCTTCAAACAAAGAATATATAGTAGAAAAAATACACCAACAAATGCTTCCAAACAACATTAAATAACATGTATCAAACTCAGGAAAGGAACACCATCATTATATATATTTATTGCAACATATTGAACCACATTTATTCTTCCAAAACAAACCTAGGTATACATAATAGAAGTTTGATAACGTTCAACCACTTAATAACATAAATAATAGAGATTATAAGCTTAGTAATGGCACAGAGAAACTTGGGATAAGTCCACGTTCCTTAGTCGTTTATGCCAATGAGTCTCAGTTCCCAAACAAAAATAAATTCGATCCCAACTCATAGACAAAATTTGACCAACAAGAAGTGGGTATTTGGCTAATCCAGGTGGATCTTCAGACACTAGTGGCTTGGCAAAAGGCTCGAAACTCAAAATAATAGGAAGGTGAAAAAATCAGCTTCAAATTGAAGAGCTTGTCACCCTGATCGCAATGGTGTGAACGACACGTCAATCTGAGCTCATCTAAGGAAGTTAGAACAGTTTTAAGTTTTGTTAAAAGCAAGGGAAGTGGGGCCCACAACATGCCACATGGCATCTCAGTGAGCACATGGGGCCCACATAGTAGCCCACCAGGCCCTGACACATGGCGCTCCTGCATTGGTCCTCAACCTGCACAAGAGACAAAGAAAATATATTAAAAATTCCATAAACCATATAAAATCAAAACAAAATATATATAAAAATAAAATGACAAAACCATATGCCATATAAAAAGACAAAAAAATATTAAATCCAAAATCATATGGTTGAATTAAATCCAAACGAAAGCCATGTGGATATGATTATATATGGTTAATGGGTGAATTGAAATAATGTTCCAACTCATATGGTTGAATTAAATCCAAATGAAGGTCATGTGGATATGATTATATATGGTTAATGGGTGAATTGAAATAATGTTCCAACCCATAAATCAATGCATATGTTTTATTTTAAATCGTATACACTTAAATGCTGCCAACGAGCAGAGTTGTTGGGAGGTCTGCCCAATGCAAACCCGACCCTCCAAAAATTAAAATGACGGGTTTTAAAAAGCTAATCTGCGCCATTTATGGAGGGGTCGGGATTTGACCCCTCGACCTCCCTCCAAAGAATTTTCCCACTTTACCACATGCTGACGGTGGCTTTTTGTTTATCTGCCTATGAAATTGTACTTAAAGATGTATTTTCACAAGTGCGCTCAGGCCAAGGCAATAGAGGTTGGAGCACGTAGTTTGAGGCAGTGCAGGCATGGATTTCGAGACATATTCATGTTTGATGTCAGGGGAATCTTTTGATCCCAAGGAGGTAAAATTTTCAGAATGTATTAAACTTTATATGCATTTTAACCAGAATTTTGCAGGGAGCGCGATGGTGCGCCCAGATTTTCATTTTGAGCAACAGTTTTTCAAATTCCCTGTGGAGGAGAATCTTCAAGAATCTTGAGGGAATCTTTCAGATTCCTTAGAGACTGAAATTCGCTGATGTCAGAATGAGGTAAACTTTATACTCATTCTTCTTAGAATTTAGCAAGGATCTCAATGGTGAGATAAGATTCCTATTTTCAGTTGCAGATTTCTAGATTCCCTAGGGAGAAGCATCTTTGAGGAATCTAAGGGGAATCTAAAAGATTCCCTAAGGCCCAGATTTCGATAGTGTCAGAATTCAGCAAATTGACAGTCGATCCTACACCTCTCGGCGACACGAGTTCAACGGTGTAGTCATATTTTCCATCTGAGCCTTATGTTTTTCAGCCACTTTTCAAAGTGAAGTTGCAGGTGTCAACGTTCAATGTGTGAGTAGTCGTTTTTAGGATATTCAACGCCACAATATTGATGGTACAACCATATCCAACACTTTATCATCATTTTCTTCAGATAGCTCTAGGATGTGAGGTATATGCAGTGTGATCATGTTCTTATTTGTCTCTTTTCTATGAGATGCATTGTGTTGAATAGATCCCTGTTGATGTTTGATGTAGGATCTTGTTTTGTTCTTGATGTGAGATGTAATTTTTATCATGGATATTTTTTTATGTTTGAGATCCCTTTGTTACCATGCTAGAGGGATGCTCATAGTCATTATGTGTGAGTTATTTTCATACTGATAGGATTCCTTTTTGTGAATGAGAGTTCATGTAGCAGAACATCTCGTGGAGAGGTCCAACCACTCTCGCATGACGGAATTTTCCTTGTATGACAAAGAAAAAACCATCCATGTACATCATCACTATTTACAACACTTAATGCAGTGACCTACACCATCTTGACACTGAGGCCTGGAGACGTAGTCCCTCCTGGATGAACTTTGTTATCAATATCGTACATTGTTAATGCTTGTTATGTTCCTCTTATTTACAGCACGCATATGTTCATTTATGTTCATTAAATCCTTTATTAAATTAAATTCTAACACATCATCTAAATCAAAAGGTATTGGTTAGAAGGGTATCAGGAATTTACCCAGATCAAGTGGTACCAGAGCGGTCTTCTTGCTGATTTGGATTGCAGGCGTGAAACATTGTTGCACGTTTGCTGAGTTGAGTAATGGAGGATGTCAAAGAAATGTATGAGACCATGCTCAGGGTGTCTAAGAAATCAGACATGCTGTATGAAGCTTATGAGAAACAAGCAGCAAATAACGTTGAGTTGAAAGTGCTTCTATAAGAAGAGAAGGAGGAAAAACATCAATTGCAGCTTCAATTGCAAGCCATGAAAAAGGCATTGGAGGAATTGAAGTGCAACAACAAAAGTATTCAAGAATATCATGAACCATCGAAGGCACCCCTACAGGAAGAGAAGGAGGATAAGTAGCAATTGCAACTTCAGCTACAAGCCGCGACAAACACCTTGGAGGGTGTGAAGTGCAATGAAGGCTTAGAGAAGCCTCCTTCACCTATTTCAAAATCTACAACTAAGGTGAACAATGTTGATTTCTCTTCAGTTTTCTCTTCACCTGATATCATTTCTGTTGGAAGTGTGGATATCCCCATTACAGGAACCGGCATGAGACTCCTTACCAAGATGGGGTACAAAGGAGGAGGACTTGGCATTTGTGGCCAAGGCATAACCCAACCATTGGAGGTTGTGAAGAGACCTTGCTATGCCTGTTTGGGATACACTGAAGGAGGATTTTCAAAGGACATCAAAGGAAAATGGACATTGTTGAACTTGTCTGGAGAAAGGATTGATGGGAATACTTCACCATCATCCCATGGAAGTGCATGTTGCAGTGAAAGAGCTAAGGCAAGGTCTTGTCACCATGATCCCACCAGAGACCACCAGGGAAGGTATAAAAAGTCTCACTACTTGCAAGTTCATTTTGATTATAAGCATGTTGCTAATCATGAACGTAAATCATGGCATAATAAAACTTGTCATTTTTGTGGTTTACCTAACCATGTCATTTATGAGTGTTGGAAAGGAATGGCAGCACAAAGGAGGATGAGGCGAAAAAATCCTTCTCCACAACAGAAAAAGGAAATGGTTGAGCAAGTCTGGAGGAAGAAGAAATTTTGCATCCAGTGCAACCAAAGTGGTCATCAAAGAGCCACATGTTTGAGGCTCCATCCATAGCATCACCTTAAGGACAAAGCGTCAGTGCATGAACCAGTTGAAACAATTGTTCGACAAGAAAACGTGCCACAGGGAGATGATCCATTCACTTTGATAAGTGAGAGATGGTTTTTATAGATGTGGTAGTGTGTCATGGCCATGTTTGTAAATCATGTGTTTCATTTCTTTATGTAGAAGTGATGATGTGTTTTTCCATCGCTTATTCAACAACAATGATATTTTGGCCTTGTTTTATAAATCGTGTGATGCATTTCTTTCATGTAAAAGTGATGAGGTGTTTTCCATCACTTCGAAATGTGAAGATGATTTTTTTGGTCTTGCAATGATAAATGGGGTGTGATTTCCATCTGATGTAAACTTTACCACTGAGTATGTAAACTCGTGGTAAGTATAAGAATGTTTGGGTCGTAGTTGGTCACATTTGAGCATGTAATTTTTGTTGGAGCTTTAGGTAGATGTTGACTTTTCATCTTGATTCCAAAGTACGTCAAGTGAAGGAGTCTTCACGGGATGTGCGTTTCCAGGCATTTGTGTTGCAGTTGCAGACATTGGATTTGCATCCTGATTCTGAAGTACATCAGGTAAAGGAGTCATGTGGGGATGTGCCTTTCAAAGACATTTGCATACAGTTGGTGATGGATAGAAGCTGATGCTTTTGGAGGACCAAAAGCTCCTCAGTGAGGAGGATTTATCCAGGTGGATCTTCAGACACTAATCGATTGGAAAAATACTCGAAACCCAAAGCAATAGGAAGGTGACAAACTCAACTTTAGATTGAAGATCTTGTCACCCTGATCGCAACGGTGTGAATGACGTGTCAATCTGAGATCGTATAAGGAAGTTAGAGAAGTTTGGAGTTTTGTTAAAAATCAAGGGAAGTGGGACCCACAACATGTCACATGGCATCCCAGTGAGCACATGGGACCCACATAGTAGTCTACTAGGCCCTGACACATGGCGCTTCTGCATTGGTCCTCAACCTGCATAAGAGACAAAACAAATATATTAAAAATGTCGTAAACCATATAAAATCAAAACAATATATATATAAAAATAAAATGACATAACCATATGCCATATAAAAAGATAAAATAATATTAAATCCAAAATCATATGGTTGAATTAAATCCAAACGAAAGACCATGTGGATATGATTATATATGGTTAATAGGTGAATTAAAATAATGTTCCAAACCATAAATCAACACATATGTTTTATTTTAAATCATATATCATTAAATGCCACCAATGAGCGGAGTTGTTGGGCGAGCCACCCAATGCGGACCTAACCCTCCAAAAATTTAAACAGTGGGTTTTAAAAACTAATATGTGCCATTTATGGAGGGATCGGGATTTGACCCCCGACCTCCCTCCAACGAATTTTCGCATTTTACCACTACGTCAACGGTGACTCTTGGTTTATCCACCCACGAAATTGTACTTAAACCTGTATTTTCACCAGTGTGCCTAGGCAAGGCAGCAGAGGTTGGAACACACAGTTTAAGGTAGTGAATCATGGATTTCGAGACAGATTCTTGTTTCATACCAATGGAATCTTTTGATCCCAAGGAGGTAAAATTTTCAGAATGTATTAAACTTTATATGCATTTTAACTAGAATTTCGTAGGGAGAGCGATGGTGCACCCAGATTTTCTTTTTGATCAACGATTTTGCAGATTCCATGTGGAGGAGAATGTTTAGGAATCTTGAGGGAATCTTTTAGATTCCTTGGAGGCCGAAATTCGTCGGTGTCAGAATGAGGTCAACTTTATACACATTCTTCTTCGAATTTCACAAGGATCTCAATGGTGAGATCAGATTCATGTTTTCAGTTGCAGATTTCTAGATTCCCTATGGAACAACATATTTGAGGAATATAGGGGGAATCTAAATAATTCCCTCAGGCCCGGATTTCTCCAGCGTCAGAATTCAACAAATTTAGAGTCGATCCTACACCTCTCGGTGACATGATTTCAGCGGTGTAGTCATATTTTCCATCTGAGCCTTATGTTTTTCAGCCACTTTTCAAAGTGAAGTTGCAGGTGTCAGCATTCAATGTGTGAGCAGTCATTTTCAGGATATTTGACGCCACGAGATTGATGGTACAGCTAGATCCAACAGTTTATCATCCTTTTCTTCAGATATCTCCATGATGTGAGGTATATGCAGTGTGATCATGTTCTTCTTTGTCTCTTTTCTATGAGATGCATTGTGTTGTATAGATCTGTGTTGATGTTTGATGTGGGATCTTGTTTTGTTCTTGATGTGAGATGTAATTTTTATCATGGATTTGTTTTATGTTTGAGATCCCTTTGTTTCCATGCTGGCGAGATACTCATATTCATTATGTGTGATTTATTTTCATACTGATAGGAGTCCTTTTTGTGAATGAGAATTCTTGTAGTAGAACATTTTGTGGAGAGGTCTGACCACTCCTGCATGAGGGAATTTACTTGTATGACAAAGAAAAAACCATCCATTTACATCATCACTATTTACAGCACTTAATGCAATTACCTACACCATCTTGAAACCGAGGCCCAGAGACGTAGTCCCTCCTGGATAAACTCCGTTATCAATATCGTATGTTGTTAATGCTTGTTATGTTCCTCTTCTTTGTAGCATGCAGATGTTCATTTTATATGTTCATTAACACCTTGATTAAATGCAATTCTAACACATCAACTGAAGTAAAAGGTCTTGGTTAAAAGGGTATCGAGAATTTACCCTAATCATTGGCACCCCAAAAAAGCATAAAATCAGGTCCTTCAGATGAATCACGTCATTTCCTTCTCAGTTGAACTGGTCCTTGACTATGGCACAACTCATTCCTTTGAAAATAATATCCTCCACCTCTATCATTAGAATGGAACTCAATCTCTACAGGCCAATGCAGTCAACAAATGGGAGTACACTCGACCAACTTTAGGTGTTGGAAATTGAGCCCACTTTCATTTGTATACTTAGTTGGAAAAACCCAAAAATAATCCTCCTTTTATATTTGAACATAAACCATTATTCTAGCAGTCTATGCAACCCATAAATTGATGCAACACATCCTTTTATTCACTAATAAAATCATCCTCTTTAATTGATAAGTTCAGTCCCTTGTTTGGAGTTAAAATTGTCCCTCTTTGGCTTAATTTTGGGCTTGGAACCTTGATGACTTCTTGGGTATTCTCAGCTTGTCAAAAACATATGAGAAAATCAAAGTTGTAAGATAAAATCAGCTGATAACACCATTTACCTCCATTATCTTCTGAAAATCTTCTTCTTCATGGTAGCTAATGGTGAAATCTAAGTGATTCCACTCTCTAAACTGACTAGGGTGTATAATTTCAATACCAAAGCTAGCTATAGAGGCTAGGGTTTCTCAAATGATAATATTTTCTCTAAAATCTCTCTAAAAATATTTTTTTCTCAAATGGAAAATGTTAGAATGAAGAGAGACTCCTCATTTTTCCCTTTTTATAACTTAGTGGTCACTTTTGCTGCCATTTTACCTTTTTAAGTTTATAAAGTCACTTTAGGAACTTTTCACTTTATAATTTGAAGGCGACTTTTCATTAACCTAGGAAATGACCCATCTTTCACCCCTTAACATTTATAATTTTTTTCGTAGGTGAATCATGTTCCGTTATTTAAATTTTTCTCCATCTTAGCCTATGGGAACTTATTAGGCTAGTGGAACCATGTCGTATGCCTCCTGAGTGGTTGGGGACAATAAAATATATCCAACCATAAGATTGAACCTTGATAATTTTTTACTGAATCCATTTAGGTTCACCATTATGAAATAAATCTCAGGTTAGGTTCAATAGATTCAAAATTTGTGACATCTAATGCTGCAATAGGCAACACCTTAGATGGACCAGTTATCAACTCTCTCTTTATTGAAACCTCCAATGTGGATCTAAGAAAACGGATCATGAAACAAATTGTTTGTCTTAATAAACCTCGATTGGTTGCTCCCCTTGGCTTTGACACCAAATCTAAAAAATAAACATACTTAGGAACACCACAAGATGGCCATACTATCTTCAAGAGATATTTATTAGATCTGAGGCATAGTGCAAACATACAATATTATGTCATATTTATACTAATGGGACAGGTACAATATATAACCATAACAACTTATTAGAACTGGATGAGGAGGGCACCTACATGATTTTACAACTCACACTTGGGAAATATGACTCTCAATAAGAATGCGTTGGAACACTAGTGCATTGGAGCAATACATTTCTCTCATTAACTTTAATACAAACACCATCATATATAAATTCAACTAATTAAGGATTGAATATAATAATACATGCTCAATTTTGAATCTTTGAAAATCCTATAAATGATGTTTTTAATTTGCATATGATAGACTAATAAGAAATTTACCATTATATGTCTTTCATTTAGTGTTTCTTTGGACTTTGGACATTTTTTTATGCTTCAATCAAGTCATTTATGACTCTTTCTTATCAAAATTAATGTTGAGATTTTTTTCCTTAAAAAAAATGAGAGTGAAAATGGATATAAGGCATGGCAGTGTGTAGTGCTAGATAACAAAGGTGAAAATTCAACTGAAAATGCACTTCTATAACAATTTCAAAGATAAATAAAAGAAACAAAGGAAAGAAAAACAAATAAATTTTACAAAATAACTATGTCTAAGATGAATAAACACCAAAAAAATAAATTGATTTGTGGAAGTAATTAAAATCATTGTATATAAGACAATAGACACCCAAACACACCATTTTTTGGAAGTTACAAAAGATAAATAATAGAGTCTTTAATGAGACTACAATTCTACTTAGACTCTTCATTGAAAAAGCTCCAAGTTGATCCTTATTCTTCCATGGGTATGTTCACAAAAATTCCCATACATATTTATTCCCCCTAGAAAAATTGGGAAGGATTGAATGGAACTCTAATACAAAACATACACAATGTTGTACAATCTAATAATTAATATATATATTTAAAAAAGGGTGTTTCCATAGATGACAAGGCCAATATGCATTGTATAAATTATTGATGTAGCCAAAGAAATGTAGAGAAAAGGTGTATGGGTGTACCATAATAGGTGTGGGAAAATTTAGATTTTGATGACCATGACATGGTGCGGTAGATTGAGCTTGTCCTTGACTTCTAGAGACTTGTATATGTCGTTATGGGTCATATTCATCTTGTGCATGTTGATTCTCATGTGAGTAAAGTCATATATCTATAGGATATGATTATATTTAAAATTAAAGTCTTGCTCCATCTGTTTCAAACATTCTGCGATAGGGTAATACTAATTTTTCTACAAGGTTTACACGAAGTGAGTGACCAGGGGATAGCGATGATCCTCATGCCTTGGGTGTTATTATCCACCATCTCCCCATATTTTTAACCAATATAAATACATATTGACCATGGATCTATAATAATTTAAATTTTTTAATTGATTTATATAATATAGACATATATGCATAATTTCCATTAAATTTTTTTACTTAATATGGACATTGATATATTCCATTTATTATTTTGTTCATATATTTATAAACACTTGTAAATATTATTTTTTTCGAAGAAAAGAGACTTTTCCTTTCATTCATAATGACGAGAAAATACATTTTTTTTATATACACATGATGTGTGCATTCCTCAAGGACCTTCCGACATCCTTGTGTGGTAGAAAATAACATAGATATATACTATCAAAAGATATGTTTAAATACTCTAAACAAAAAGATAAATATAGTACAATTAGGAAGTACCATTGATGTGGGCATTAGTAGACTTCCCCTTCTTTCCCTTCTTCTTCTAAACCTGCTTCCGAACACCGGGCTTAGGAGCCATTATAACTAGGGCCAAAACAACCATCGATTACCCATTTGGATCATATTTGTATGAATTTAAAGTTTTTGATACATGGGCCCTCTTTATGCCCCTCAAATATTCCTCCATCTGTATCTCTTATGATTGTAATTTTGTTATCTAGATTGATACTGAATTTTTCCCATCATAATTGTGGAAAGAAGCAGCAGGTTCCTAAAAACCCCTACTTATTTTTCTGCACTCTCCATGACTCTTTCTTCTTCCACCACAACTATATGTGAAAATTTCCACCCGCGTGGCTTGTGAGTCACTTTCTTATCTGTGTTCTTTTTTATTTTTTCAAATGTCCTATTTGGAAACAATTCCTACATCTAAACATTGTGTTCTCATAGTCTAGTGGTTGAGACCACTGAAACCCTTTCTGTTTAAGCACAATTTGATATGGAAATCCTTTACTTAGATAAATATTCATACATATCCTAGCAAAGGTGAAGATTCCTTTCTCAGTTCTATTACAGTCCCTTTTCATGAATTTTCCTAGACTGTTGCGAATACCCTCAAGAACCTTATGGTGCCAAAAAGGAAGAGGAAATTTTGGGAGCCTCACCCAAATTGACATTTTTTATACTACCATATTTGTAGCATCAAAATATGGGAAAACATGGGGTTATAAAAACCCCAACATTTCCTCAAAACCATGGACCTTTGCATAAAACAAAATATAGTCCTTTTATGCATCAAAATAGAAAATAAAAAAAAATTTGGAGCATAAATATAGGTCAAAATTGTTAGTCCAAGGGGATAATATACATTGATGCAAAGCTTCTATTTTTCGTCAAAAACCATTAAATCAAGAAATGATCACCTTAGATTACATAATAGAGAAAATGGATTCTACTTCTAAATAATATACTTCCATTGAAGGGGATAGCTCCATCTGATCATCAATGTATGGGATCGATGTGTTTTGAATTTGTTTAGTAGAAAATGAGGTTTTATTATTTAAAACATCTTTAAATGAGGAGGCAGTTCCCGTTTGTGATATAAAACTAGGAGCTCCACACCTCAACCCCATCCCCATAGTCGTTATAATAGTTGAGTTCCATAGTCATTATAACAGTTGAGTCCCATTGAATATGAAAGTTCTTTATCTAGGCATAATTTACATTATCCTCCACTCAAATTGTAGGCATTGTAAGTGGGTTAGAAGGCCCCATTTTTTCAATATACTCTATCTCAGTCTATTAATTTTTTTCAGTTATCCTCACCCAGAAAGGTGTAGTGTGGTGTGGTATTCCTTGATAAATTTATAATAAAATTTTGAAAAGCACGTAGACCCTAGGAGCTCTGACTATTACTCAAAAATTTTCCTTGAAATGCGACACACACATGATTAGTGAAAATTCAACACAATAGCAGAGGAAACCTGCCATACATACCCATAACCACTATGAAAGACGTATATGCAATAAGGCAAGAAATAATTTTGTTGATACTTATGCAGAGCATCCAAAAATATTGGGTTACATTGACCATTCACACCAAACCTCAATCCACATTAGCTGCAACTATGATACAATAACTCCAGTTTGTGAAACCATCCTCGTAGGGAGAGAGGTCTATAACCTCAATGTATCTAGACCTGCAACAAATATCACCACCTTCACCAAGCATCCCATCTCCAATACTTTTCTCAAAGTTCAGACACTATGTAATGAGAAACCATAATGGGCATCTGCCCCCAAGGTCCAAAAATCCCTCTCCATTCTAGTTCCAAAGCCCTAGTCGATGAGAGACCGATCCAAACCCCACGGTGCTGCCATGATTGGTCATTCTTGTAAACACAACCCTAATATTTTCATTCTTTCTCAAATTCTGTCTTTCCCATGTCAATATTATTTAACCATATTTATATTATTTAACCATATTTAACCATACAAAGTAAAATATTTTATTTATGACCATATTATTTAACCTTATTTAAACTTACATAGTGAAATATTTTATTTATGACTTATATTGAATATTTTTATTATTGTAATATTTTTTGAATCTCACATATCAGTTTTATATTAAAAAATGAATGAATTACACATCTCTTCTTATCTCTTTTTATTAGGAAAGAAACGAAATTATTTTACTTCTAATTATTTCTTTCTTTTGAACATTGAAATATTTTAATAAAATCAACACAACTCACACACACAATGTTCTTTATTTCTATATAGATATACATATATAAAATTTTTATATTAAACTATATTAGTTAACATAAATATTCAAACGTTTATTTAAGTCTTATATTGAAATATTTTAAAGTTAAATATATGAATTTGTTTTTTAACTTCTAATTAAGTTATCTCCTAGAGCTGATATAAAATATAGACATCGAAATGTTTTATTTATGGCTAGAGTGTAAGAGAGAGATTATTAATATTTTATAATTATTTTAATTAATTCTAACCAAATATGTATATTCACTTATGTTTTTATTATAGCATTTTTTATTTAGAGTTTTTTTTTAAAGAACACTTTTCAACTCCATGTTGACTATGGATGGAATTACACATCACCCTTATACTGTCCTGTAGAATGCACCTCTTAGCATGATCAACAAATACACCAATTTTGAGTCTCCATTAGCTTGATTCTTGGGCTTACTAACGAGTGAGCATGTGAGAATTTTCCTAGTGGCTACATGGTCATAGTTTTTTCCCTTAGGTTCATTCACATGCCATGCATCCAAAATGTTGAGCAACATTTTAATAATGAAGAAAGAAGTGGCAATGTTAAGGTTGATGCAATTTTTTGTTGTATGAAGTTGTGGTTCTTGTAGCACTCGAAGAGGAGCTCAAACACCATATTGGTGAACATGGTGTCACTACCCATCCACTAGATGATTCTGTTGATCAGCGGTTGTCATTGATGTCAACCCAAACAGCACCAGGGGCTACCCCAATATTGTATGGGAATTTTTACCTACCAAATTAATATATTATGGATCAAGAATGCTTTTGATAGTTTCTACTTATCGCACGCCACGTAATTCTTCACGGTTTGAGAGATATTCATGTTTGAAGTTTGTAACCCCAGTTAGTGGGCTAAAACCCCATGGGGTTGTGGCATGGGTCAATGAAAAGTCATAATTAATATTTTTTTAAGTTCCTAAAATCCCTCCCACGTTCACTTGTTGAAGCCCCTCTCAACCTAAGCATTTATATAAATTGTGATCCTCATATCCTCCTTATGCAAGGAATTTCGCCATCTGGAACAGGTCGTCGTGGAATTTTCACTCTAATTTTTTTTCTACGAAGGTTCATAAGCGGAAATTTTTATGAGGTAAATCTGAAATCCTAAGGAAGCTCCTGTGAAAAATTCAGATCAAAGTGCGCTATATTTTCGGAGATATGATATATGGAATTCGGTGTTTTTGCAGGCTCCTAAAATTCATCTCAATGAAGTGACCTTGGGAAAATCGTCATAACTCTCTCTCCAATTATCGGATTGGAATTCTGTAAGAAGTGGTAGATATTGCACGAACTGTAGTTTTCTCTCTATCAATTTTAGGGCCGAATGAAGAAACAATGACACGTGGCATGCCGTACAAGTTCACTCTACTGAAACAATCCATAATTAGGGCATTGTGAGAAATTGGGCATAAATCTCTCTCGAAGAATCGAAATTGGGTCAGACCTATGGCATTGGAAAGAGGACTCAGAGGAATACTATAGGACCAAAAATCAGATATTGGGGATCTGAAATAACAGAGATACACTAGATTCAATATCGAGCTCCTAGAAGGACAGAAAAAGCTAGATCATGTGTTGTCAAGGGCTGCAAAGGACCAGACTTTCTAGGGCAACAAAGCAAAGCAAGGTGCAGCAGAGGGTAGCATGATAAGAGCAGCAACCAAGGTGTGTAACAGCAGCAAGAATTTCATCACATGAAGTCTTCAATTCGGCAGCACTGCATACAGTCACTGTAAAGGTATCATTGTACTACGTCATTGTAAATACATTATTGTACAAATTGTACTAGTGTCTATCTACCAAGAGTTGAAGAGGCAGTGTCGGGTGGTCTAGGATCATCATTAGGTGGTTGTGTCATAGTTGGGGTTATGGTCTAGTGTGTCTTATTCTTCTACATCATTATATATCATTGTAAAGTGGACCATTTTCCCTGGTACGGGAGTCCATTCTTCTTTTATTCTTCTATAGGGTAGTAGGGTGGTGCTAGGGTGAGTTGTAGCTCATTGGGTGTTGGGGCATCCGTTCAGTTGACTACTGAAGAATCTTGGGCATTGGAGCATCCATCCAGTGGGAGCTGGAGAAGAATGCTTTTCTAGATTCTAGGAAGTTGGAGCTTTATTTTCAATTGGAGTTTAATATTAAAGAATTATTAGAAAAGCATTAGGTGGTTTTTGTCCCAGAGTGGGTTTCCACCTTAAAAACTGTGTGCATTTGTGTTCCTCTTGGTTGCTACTATTATTGTACAAACACTGATAATAATTGAAGATTAACTAATACTCTAATTGGAAGGAATACCGATTCACCCCCCCTCTCAGTATTTCCAACAATTGGTTTCAGAGCTTGGTTCCTTCAATAGCAGTTTAACAGCTGGAAGGAGGTCATGGAGCATACCAAGAATGGTGTACCTTTGTTCAATGAAAATAATTATGCACTCTGGAAAGGAAGAATGGAGGTCTATCTCTTGGCGCAAGGTTACGAAGTATGGGACACTGTTCAAAATGGATTTACATCAACCGCAGATGAACAAGGTAAGAAGAATTTGGTAAATGATGCAAAAGCAAAGAATATTATTATCAGTGGACTTATTGAATCTTCTTATCATAAGGTTTTGGGTTGTAAAACCTCCAAAAATGTATGGGAAAATCTTGAGAATATATATGCAAGTGACTCAAATGTTAAAGAAGCAAAGCTTCAAATTTATAGAGCAAAATTTGAGCAACTCAGAATGAAAGAATATTGAAACATTGTTGCATACTTCCAATACGTTGATGAAAAAACCAATACTCTCGAAGGATTGGGAGAGCCAGTTGATGAGAAGACTAGTATACGAAATATTCTTAGAACGTTACCAGGGAGATTCAACCCAAAGGTATCAGTCTTAGAATACAGTGCAAATCTGGACAAACTCAGCAAAGAGGAATTACATGGAGTTCTCATAGCATATGAAATGAGACTTGATGAAGAAGATGGCACTTTACATCTAGAAACTACGTTCATTGCATCTAAGAAAACCCATAAGGACAAACAACCTTCAATTGAAAAGACATGCACCTGCAAGTGTGAAGAAAAGGGATATGATGAAGAAGGTATTTCAGATGAATAATATGCTTACTTTACGAGAAAACTAAAAATTGGTAAGGGAAAATTCAAAGGTAAACTTCAATTGATATGTTTTAGCTGTGGTGAGGTTGGGCATTTCGCATCAAAATGTCCAAACATAAGTCATGGCAACTCAAAAGGAAAGAAAGGATTTTATAAATTCAGCAAGAAAGGATCCAAAAGGAACTTTCTCTCTAAAGAAGATAGCTCATCATCTAATGAAGACAATGACAACAAAGAAGAAGCCAATGAGAGAGTATTGTTTATGGCCAAGCCCAATAAACAAGAGGTATCAAACAACGAAGAAGAAGGATTGACCATAGAAGAATTTTCTAAGGAAGCAATCAAACTTATAAAAGAGCTCAAGGTAGAGAATATCCGTTCCAATACTCTTGAAGAACAAGTTCAAGGTCTCAAAATTGAAGTTGAAGAACACAAATGCATTGAAGAGTCACTTCAAAAGAAGTTGGAAGAAGGCAACCAAGAAAAGGAAGAATTAGAAGCCGAAGTAGTCTTGCTGCGTAAGGAAGTGAAGAAAGGAAAAACTATCCAAAACTATGCCAACAACTCAAGGGTATTGGAAGAACTCATCAAAAATCAACAATCTTACAATGACAGAACTAGCATCGGTTACAAATAAGAAGAAGCAGGACCTTCTACAATAAAATACAATGAACCTATGAGATCTAACATGCATGTAGACTTCATTGGACAAGATTCGCAAGAACAGCCTTGGAAGAAAATTCCTCAATGAAGATTTCCATCTAGGTACCAACATATTTTTATGGCTACTGTTATTCATGTGGAAAATTTGGTCATAAAGCTGTATAATGTCGCACGTACCCCAGGAACGAATACAATTCCAGGAGATCTGTCAAATATGAACCTCCCAGGGCTCAGCGAAACATCAATAGATTTGAAAATTTAAGAAATAATATTGAATGTTACAAATGTCGAAACTTTGGACACATAACCAGAGACTGCAGACTTGAAAATCCTCCAGAAGAATCTTCGAAGCCACATAACGAACGAACATGGAAGAAGAAGAAGACTGATAATTGTGCTCTCGCTCTCAAGGCTCAAAACAACAAAGATGTGTGGTATGTTGATAGTGGTTGCTCAACACATATGACTGGAGATAGAAATAAATTTGTGTCTCTGAAATATAAGAAGGATGGAACTGTGTCCTTTGGAAATGATGGATCTTCAAATGTTATAGGATCAGGTGTTGTCACTCTCGGAAGCAAAGATGCTCTAGCCAAGAATTTTCTATTGGTTGAAAACATGAATCACAATCTACTCAGTGTTGGACAAATGTGTGGTCAAGGACACACAATACTATTCAACTCCACAAAATGTGAAATCAGTAAAGGAAAGTATGGTGAAATTGTGGCTACAACAAGTTGAGCTCCAAACAACATATATGTTCTGGATGAAGTAACTAAAGCATGTCTAATAGCTAAAGAGGATGATGTAATATTTGGTAGCAATGATGATCGACTAAGTAAGAAGTTTGCTACAAAGATGCAAAGTGATTTCAAGATGTCCTTACTTGGTGAGCTGACATACTTCTTAGGGCTTCAAATATCTCAGCAAGAGAAAGGAATATTTATATGTCAAGCCAAGTACATCAAGGAAATTCTCAAGAAATTTAAAATGGAAGATTGCAAACCCATCCTTACTTTGATGGTAACAGGTTGCAAATTGAGCATAGACGACTCATCTAAGGATGTGGATAAAAGGTTGTACAAACCTATGATTGGTAGTCTTCTATATCTAATAGCCTCCCAGCCAGATGTTATGCAAGCAGTTTGACAAGTAGCAAGATTCCAAGCAGCACCAAAAGAATCACATATTGTTCCATCAAAAGAATTCTTCGATAGCTAAAGGGAACAAAAGAATATGGCTTGTGGTATCCCAAGGGTAACAATATCATTATTCATTCATTTACAGATGCAGATCTGGAAGGGAGTGTTGATGATCGTGAGAGTACTCATTAAGCATTGGAATATCTTTGCCAAATCTTGGGATTCTCCCAAGTTCTCATTAGATTTTCCTTATTCAGAATTTAAAGGGGGAGTGGAAGTGTGTACAGGTCCATAGGATGGTTGTATGTCAAGGGGAGTGGAAGTGTGTACAAGTCCACAAGATGGTTATGTGTCAGGGGGAGTTACCCTTTTCCATTGATGTCAAAGGGGGAGAGAATGTTGTAGGAAGAGGTGCCATGATTTCGGGGGGAGTGCTTGTGTTGCCATCAATGCCAAAGGGGGAGAATGTTGATCAATGGTTGTCATTGATGTCAACCCAAGCAGCACCAGGGGCTACACCAATATTGCATGGGAATTTTGACCTACCAAATTAGTATATTCTGAGTCAAGAATCCTTTTGAAGGTTTCTACTTTTCGAGATGTTTCCATTGATATATGGCACACCATGTAATTCTTCACGGTTTGAGAGATATTCATGTTTGAAGTTTGTAACCCCAATTAGTGGGCTAAAACCCCATGGGTTTGTCGCATGGGTCATTGAAAAGTCATAATTTATATTTTTTTAAGCTCATAAAATCCCTCCCACATTCACTTGTTGAAGCCCCTCTCAACCTAAGCATTTATATAAATTGTGATCCTCATATCCTCCTTATGCAGGGGATTTCGCCATTTGAAACAAGTCATCATGGAATTTTTGCTCTAAATTTTTTTCTATGAAGTTCCAAAAGCAGAAATTTTTATGAGACGAAGCTGAAATCTTGAGGAAGATCCTGCTAAAATTTCAGATCAAGGTGTGTAAAATTTTTGGAGATATGATCTGTGGAATTCAGTGTTTTTTGCAGGCTCCTGAAATTCATCTCAAAGAAGTGACCTTGGGAAAATCGTCATAACTCTCTCTCTGAGTATCAGATTGGAATTTTGTAAAAATTGGTAGATAATGAATAGACTATTGTTTTTTCTTTATCAATTTCAGAGCCGAATGAAGAAACAATGACATGTGGCATGCCATACAAGTTTGATCTACTGAAATAATCCATAATTGGGGCATTGTGAGAAATTGGGCATAACTCTCTCTTGAAGAATCGAAATTGGGTCAGACCTATGGAATTGGAAATACGACTCATAGGAATACTACAAGACCGAAAATCAAATATTGGGGATCTAAAATAACATAGATACACCAGATTCAATATCGAGCTCCTAGAAGGCAAGAAAAAGCTAGATCATGTGTTGTCAAGGGCTGCAAAGGACCAAACTTTCTAGGGTAGCAAAGCAAAGAAAGGTGCAACAGAGGGTAGCATGACAAGAACAGTAACTAAGGTGCAGAATAGCAACAAGAAGTTCATCACATAAATTCTTCAAGTCGGCAACACTGCATACAGTCACTGTAAAGGTATCATTATACTAAGTCATTGTAAATACATTATTGTAAAAATTGTTCTAGTGTCTATCTGCCAAGAGTTGAAGAGGCAGTGTCGGGAGGTCTAGGATCATCATTAGGTGGTTGTGTCATAGTTGGGGTTATGGTCTAGTGTGTCTTCTTCTTCTTCTACATCATTATATATCATTGTAAAGTGGACCATTTTCCCTGGTACAAGAGTCCATTCTTCTTTTATTCTTCTATAGGGTGGTAGGGTGGTGCTAGGGTGAGTTGTAGCTAATTGGGTGTTGGGGCATCCATTCAGTTGACTACTGAAGAATCTCAAGCATTGGAGCATCCATCCAATGGGAGCTGGAGAAGAATGCTTTTCTAGATTCTAGGAAGTTGGAGCTTTATTTTCAATTGGAGTTGAATATTAAACAATTATTAGAAAAGCATTAGGTGGTTTTTGTCTCGGAATGGGTTTCCACCTTAAAAACTGTGTGCATTTGTGTTCCTTTTGTTTGCTGCTATCATTGTAGAAACACTGATAATAATTGAAGATTAACTAATGCTCTAATTGAAAGGAATACTGATTCACCCCCGCTCTCAGTATTTCCAACAGATTCCACCTCTAAGCGGATTCAATCTATCATAATGATGAAATGCATATGAAGGAATCATTAGGCTAACCAACATCAAATGTGTAGGCAAAGAACTAGCTGGGTAGATAGATAGGTGGACAAGGACAATTTTCCCATAAATATGGTTTGTCAATGCAACAAGGAAAATCATATTGAGTTTTGTTCTGACATATATATTTGAGTTGTACATTAAAATAGGGTAATTTGGTTGAAAAATATTAAAGATTGATAAATATTGGGTAAAATATTTTTTATTGCATCAAAACTCCAACCCAATATAGAAGAGATGTTGTAATATATTTTTATGTTATGTTATGTTATATAAACATTTTGACTTGGTCAAATTACATAAAAAAATAAAATAAAATAAAATAATAAAAATTATTAATTATATTAGTAATTAAACTAGTCTAGAACCATCTTAATCCCAAAACTATCGAGCATCCAAAGGGATCAAATATTTTGAGGTGAAAACCTTTCCTCAATTTTTAAATTAAAAACAAAGGTTCACACTTTGAAAAATTTGATTACTTTATGCCCTTGATTGAGCCATAGTTAAGATATATATATATATATATTGCTTTTTAAATTTCAAAGAAGTTATTCAAATTAATCATTCTTACCATTTATATTGAATTTATTTTAAATATATTATTATTATTATTATTATTATCCAATTTTAAGGTCACACCCAAGCCAAACACAAAATTGGTATATGAGATCCCCTTATTTGTGGGACAAGGGACCCACCTTCGCACAGCGATTTGACTGCTAAGTCTATGAAAGCATACATACTCTAGCCCCCTCTATGTTTGAAGTTGTGACTTCTTAGGAGGAAACACGTGCTCTTAACCATTAGGCCCACTCAAAAGGTGAATAAGATATTTTTAAATATTATATTTAAAATTATGGTTGGTAAAAATAGAAATACTTTTGTATGATTAATTTTATATATTAGTCATTCTTAATGTAAAGCTATTAAAGTTCAAATTTACCACTGTAAATCTATTTACATTATATTGTTTTATTCGATAGAAACAAAAAAAAAAGAACTATTTTTGTAAATGTAAATAAACAAATACATATTGATATTTTATAAATTTATTTTAAATTTAAATATAAAAATAAATAAATAAAATAGGTATATTTTGGTTTGACATTTTTAGATCCTTCATATTAAAAAATTTTAGTGGACATTTCTAGCTAGTAAATGTGGCTCATCAATAATATAATATTATTTTAATGATGAGCCACATTTTCTCACTTGAAATGTCCACTAAATATTTTTAGTGTAATGGATAAGGAAATGTGAGACTAAAATTGCTTACCCACATAAGATTTAAATCCAAAAATATGGATATTTTTAAATAGTGAATGTATACATGTTTAAATGAAGATATGTTCAAATAATTAATTTGTGGTTATTTACTATAAATTAAAAAATTAAGATGTGTATTGTATAAATCATTTTTTTTTAATATTGTATTCTAAGTATTTGTTCATATGCCTTAAAATAATTAAAGTATTTTGTTTTTGTCAATTGTGTTTAGTTTATGTGGTTGGGGAAAATGTTTATTAACTTCTACCCCTAAGTTCAATGCCTTTGGGCCTAAGAGATGTCAAATTTCTTCTTTGGGTGGTACCCAATGTCAAAAAAGTTATGGGGTTGGGAATTATCTTTCAAAAAATTTATGGGAGATGGCTCTGCAGCTAGGATTCTAAAGTTTTGCCACGGGCCCTAACTACTGTATCTAACTCTAGTTCACTAACGACTTCAAGTTGGGGTTTATGGAGGAGGAAGCAATTAAATATGCAAATGATTCCTTCTAAGGCCACAAGATTTGGTTTATACCTGGGGGATGTACTGTGAAAGTGATTTCACACCACATCAACTAAATAAACATGGAGGTAAATCTCTAGAGAAAGATATTGGGTGTCTTAAAAATTCAATCAAACATGTGGGAGTTACATATTAAAATCATTAGGATTGGGTGGCTTTAAGGTGAATATTTGTAAATTTTTTTATGAAAATGATCTCCTTATTTCTCCTATATAAATAAACATCAATTGATCAAATTCATAGGAACAATGAGTTCTTTAAGACACACGACTGAAATTTTCTCCTAATTATTCCTATGCCAACAACAACAACTAGTCAAATTCTTGGGACATTATATATTTATAATAGGAGAGTATTAAGGTAAATTTCTTCCCATTATTAGAAATATGTTTCTAAAATATTGCTCTTTTTTCAAAGGACTAAAATGTAATTTATTTATTTCTTTTGTTGGGAAATTTGTAATGATGAATGAGAATATTTTCCACAACTTTATTGATGTTGGGATTTGAATCTCAAATTGAATAATAAGATCATTTATCACAATGGCTCGATTTAAAAAAACAATGAGATTTCTTGGGCATTGTTTCAAAATTAAAGTTGATCATCGTAGCCTAAAATGTTTTTTGGAACAAACAATTTCATCCCTTTGAACAAAACAATAGAAATCGTTTACCAACATGCTCGACTATGTTTATGAGATCATCTATAACAAGGGAAAATAGATTGTGGTTGTTGATGCTCTTTCACGAAACATGAAGAGGAAGGGTCCCTTTTTTCACTCTCATTCATTGTAGTAGATTGATTGAATATACTTTGCCATGAATAGTTCCAATATTCCAAGGCTTTTGATCCAAATCCAACAACTGCAACATGATTCTCATGCATCTCTTGGATACACTTGGAAAAATGAGGAGCTATGCTATAAAATATCCTTGTAATCAAATAGTTTAGTTTTAAATCCATCGTTTTCTCTAATCTAAATTCCTCACTAACAACTAAACCTTTTTTCTTTCAAAAAAAATATGAATGGATAAAATTTTCATTTTTTTAGGAAGCCATGAAGAAGGATATCTGCACTTTTATGGCTAAATGCGAGTTTTTTCAATAAAATGAGGGAGAAATAGTAAAAAATCTAAGAGAAATATAACATATTCCTATTCCACCTAATATATATATATATGTGGATATGGAATTCATTATTGGATTAACCCAAATCTAGAAATAAATATACCATCTTGTTTGTGGTTGATAGACTTTCCAAATATGTTCATTTCTATCCCCTCCAACACCCCTTTAAAAATTCTGTTGTGGCTCAAAATTTTAGGGACAATATGTTCAAACTACATGGTATGCCACTATTGTCTCAAAAAATTTCACTAGTAACTTCTAGCAAGCGTTTTTCATGATATAGGGTACCCAACTACATCTTAGTACTACTAATCATCCCTAGACTTGTGGTAAAAAAAAATCTTTGTAAAATGTTTGGAAATATATTTGAGGTGCTTTATGTTTGAACGATAGTCTCAATGGGTTCAATGGCTTCCCAATCAACAAACACCTTGGATGGGTCTACATAATTGCATGTAGGAGACTTAGATCAGCAGAATAATACTGCATTGTACAAAAGCAGTGATGCAAAGGAGATCTCATAGAGAGATTTCAATGGAGGTGCACTCCCACACCTTTTGGAGTGCAAGGTTCTTCAACAATTAGAGGATGGTTTTTCCTTCTCATAGGAGCAAATAGGAGATGGGGGACATCTTCGGATGGATAGCTTCTCTCATGAATGTGGTGGGCATTCCTTGTGCCACACATATCATGATGGGAGGTTTTTGCCTACCAACTATTTGGATCCTCATAGGGTCAAATTGATCCTCAGGAAATCTGTATTTCAAAATCCCATGAAATGCAGAGGCTTGATTTGGGATGAGGTAGTCCTCAAAGGAGGAGTACCAGGATGAAGGAAGGAAGGAAACATCCACACATGGCTGAGTGGATGTGGTGGATAAGGAGCAAGGGGCTAGTAATCCACTTGCAGATTTATGATACTAGGCAACAGGAGGCTTGGCTGCACTAGTTACTCTTGAAGGAGTTTAGCCATCACTTGGCATGCTCTCTTTCTAGGAGAAGGAGGAGGCAGCAAAGGATTTTTTTGCTTGGATGGTGTTGGAGAGAGCAAAGGCATATGTGCTCTCACATGATGTACAATGTTGCAGGAATAGGAGATGGCACTATCATGGTGCAAAGGGGATACTCCTTGGCTTTTGATGATCAGGAACTGCTTCCACTTTGGGAGAGATTCCATATTTGTAGCAGCATTGTTAGAGGGTTGCCCAAGTATGTTGAGGGAGCTGAGGGCAACAACGTAGTACTATACAGAGGCTATCTAGTGCATCATGCAGAGGAAGGAGGAGCTCTTGCTCCAAGGAGAAGGACTCTTGCATCCTTGCAAGGAAGTCCCCGAGATCTCATGCGTGGAGATCAAGGCACACATGTGCCATTGTTGAGGAGGTGTATCACCATTGAGACACAAGGAGGAAGTAGGGAAAAGACGCAACATCTTGAGATGAGGAGTACACATCCCTATTCATTTTTGGAGAATGATGCACCTAAGAGTGTGACTGGATTGCGCAGTGCAAGCATGGACAGACTTGTTCATCCATCTATGCAGTCACCCCTTGAGGATGATGTCTCACTGCATGGAGACATTCTTCCAGGGAGACCACTAGATTGCCAGCTGATGGGAGATGCTTCACATTTTGGGGCACCACTCATTATTTTCAGAGGAGTGTAGACCTTGGGAAACAGCTACACAGTGCTGAGAGTATTGGGTAGACTCAAGGAGGAGGGGGCCATTCCCTCAATATCATTTCCACCCACTCTCATTCTAGATTTTTCGTTGTGGCAGAAGCAGCAGGGGAAGGATAACAACCTTCCAACTTGCATCTTTGGCATAGGAAATGTCAAAGGAGGAGATGACCATATGACAAATACTCTTCATGAGTGATCATCAGCACTGTCACTATGGAGGATGGATCCATGGGGGATCTCCGGATTGTTGGTGGAATATTCCCAGGATCATTTTTCTTGCATGATATTGACAGATCAGCATATGAGGAGATGCATAGGTCATGTGTAGATGGAGGAGTTAGCACAACCACCTCTTTTCTCTTTGAGGATGAGGGGAGACTGAATTTTGAGCCACACCATTTGCATGAGCAGGACTTATGGTAAGGGAATTGTTTATTTGCATGATGATTTATATATTCATCCCTTAACCATATATATGCAAGATGTTGCTCCGAGGAGGGGCATTCTCATTTTTGGACCCCATGGTCTACTTGAGGCCATTATCAATTTCGGTGACCACTCCCTAGGAGGACTTGGGGAGGAAATGTATTTTGGAGGACCTACTCCTCTTGCACCATATATCATTCACTTCTTCCATACATTTGAGGAGATTCAGACAGCAAGAAAGTGGTTGAGAGGCCACACCTCTTGGCATACTCTTATGCAGTTGAGGGTCAAACTGCATTGGTCACAGTTGAGGGACCATTGTCTTTCTCCCTTGCTACATATGACAGCAAGCATGGGTTTCATTATGGGTCATTATAATGCCAATGTATTTGTGTTTGTTGAGAGCATGATGGGAGGAATGGCACATTGGTTGGATGTGTCCCTTGGGGGAGAAATCTCCCACATTATTTGCATTGCATGTTATAATGGGAACATGAGATGACATGTGGCCACTACAACAACACATTTGTTTCCATTTTAGGTGAGCCATATGATTGATTGGATGCCATATGGTGATGAATACCAACTCATCACATATGATATGATTTTGGACAACATGTTTCATAACGCTGGAGAAGAGATATTTGGAGGTCTAGTCTTCAACTTGCCACTAGAAGGCAACTTTATTGCAGCCTAGGATCAGCATATACTCTACACTTATCCTAAGTGGAGAGGAGGACAGCGGGGGGTAGGCTACTTTGTCTACCAAGATCAGATTTTCAGCCCACCTATATTGCAGGAGCCAAAGGTGGAAGATGATTTTCAAGAGTTGCCATGTTGGGAGGTAACTCACTTTTTATGGACCATTGCTTGGAGGATGGAGGATCCACATGAGGAAGATATTCCTTAAAAATATTTCAGACTCCATGCCTTGAGTGGAGGTTTTTCCAGTTCTATCCTTGCAGTTTCTTGAGGACAAGCAACATTTGGGAGGGGAGGACTATAATGTCCCCATTTTAGCACATGGCTAAAATGGAACATTAGAATTTTGATTTTATAATATTTCAGCTAAATAAATGGGTAGGGAGGCCCATGGTTATGAAAAACATCAATAAAATCCCTCACATTATGAAAAAGGAGCATCATTGGAGCTTGTTTGCACACTACATGTGTGAAAAAGGTTAATTGCAAAGAGGGCTAGGTCATGTTGACCAAGTCAAACTGCGCAATAGATGGAGGTGTGTCTTGCTTGGGAAGCCTACAAAATTGCATGAGGAGGAGAAAACCTTAATGTGTGGGTTCCATGGCTAAGGAGCCTTCATTGGCATAAAAAGAGGGGAAAGCAACCATTTTTTAGCTAGCTTGGATATTTCGAATTGCTTTCCACAATTGCACACTGTGATAGTTGTGTTGTTCAACACAAGGGATTTCTTGTTCAAGAATTCCCTCCCTTCTTGAGAAGCTCTTGAAGGTTTGATCTTCATCTTCTCCACATCTTGGCTCAAGGCCAAAGCTATTCCTTTCATTGCAATGATTCTTGCAGCAAGAGCCATTGTGTTGCTAGGGTTGCAGTGGAGGTTCTCACACCATCATTCTGGAGCTCAGATTTTAGAGTAAGAAGATCTCATGCATTCAGGAGATTAGTAGGGGAGATATCAGCTCCATTTCTCATATCTTGGCAGGAGGCCAATCTCTTCCCATCTTCTACAGTGCATTTCCTCTCCTTGACTACACAGTTCTTGAGTGCAATTGCAGTGTGGGGTTGCACCGGAATTTTGGAGAGTGAGATCTTTGGTAAAAGGATTAGCCTTTAACTCTAGATTTCCATTGGATGAGATCTATACATTTTATGCAGCATTATTCAGCCATCTCCTTCACGTTCTTATTTTAGAGTTGCAGCTACTCCAGCAACTCCGACATTTCTGCAGATTTGCCATTTTGTATGTATTGTAGCCAATCCCTTTAGGGATTGTTTATTATAGTTTCCAGGGGTTGAGATCCATCTCCCCCTTTCTTATTTGAGCTTCATATTTCCATATCTTCATTGTATTATTGTTTTTCAATAGTCCTCCTTCATAGACTGCGCAGTCATAGTTGGGCATAATGTATATGTAGCAGAGTATTTCATGTTCATTGTATTTGTGTCTATGCTTCAGCTTGAGGTCCATTTCCTCAAGATCTTGTACACATTTATGCTATCATATTATCAATGAGAAATCTATGAGGTTTTATTGCATTTTCTAAATTTTTTGCACTCACTACTATTTTCAGCTCATGCTTGTGTATTGTTGTAGCTCATCTCTTGTGAGCAATATCTTCCTGAAGGAAGAAGTATTTGCATAGCTATAGGCAGAGTTTGAGTAAGGGCCAGGAAGCCACCGGTTCTCATCCTCTCTTTAGAGGTGAAATAACTGGTAAAAGCTCTCTCAGTCCATCTCTGACATAGCCTTGTTAATATTTCCGACAAAGGAACACTTCAGTGGAGAAAAATTCTACTGATTTCCATTTCGAGACATTACAAAAATAGAAGAGGAAATGAGAGAATAAATGGAGAATGGAACCAAGGAAGAGGAAGAAGGGATTCCAAGCATGTATTAAAAGATAAGTAACTATGTTCTTTAAAAATTATTTTGTTTTCATATGGGGCATGATAATAAGATAATTGAATTTATTTGCCAGGAAAAATTCATATGATAAAGAATCAAGATTATTTCATTAAAAAAACTCTATTTAATTTTGTGCATAGAGGAATAAGTGTTTTATTCATTGAATTATTAGAATATTTCATGTGTTGTGAATTCATAAAAGCTTTTCATGGCTAAATAATTATGTGAATTGCATGAGTTACTGTAAAATAGAGTCCAAATATGCCTTTATATCTCCCAAACCCGGATAGATATGTATAAAGTGAAGGAGGTTTTTGTGAAATAGGTTGTTATGACCAAAAGCCTCTTTAGGATTTTAAAAAATCGTTTCCCATGTCTCGAAAACCATGTCTTAAATTGATGAAAAAATTAGGTAATTATTTAATATTTAAATCTGGAAAACTGAGCTCCAAATATTCGTTCAAACCTTCCAAACCGTAACGCCTGTGTAAAAAATGAGGGAGGTTATTTTGAATGAACATGTTACAAACAAAAATTTCTTTCAGTTTTCCAAAAACCGTTTCCCTTTGGTTGGAAACCGTGTCCAAATTTGATGACAAAAACAATAAATTATTTAAAATTTAAATATGGAAAAATGGGATGCAAAGATTCATTTCAATCTTCAAAACCGTGACACCTGTAGAAAAATGAAGAAATATTATTTTTAATAAGCCTATTCCAAACAAAAACCTATTTTTGTTTTTTGAAATTTGTTTCCATATGTTCGTAATATGCGTCCAAAGTGGATGGCTAAAATAGAAAAACAGAGTAAAAGAGAGTGTTTCCATTTCATTTTTCAATGAGATAAGAATAATTGCTTATGTACATATAGACATAATAATTATGTTGATTATTCTTGACAAGGAATTAATTTATATAATTACCAATTATGTTCTCATGATGCATATGCATTAAAAGTTTTAAAGAGAAATATTTGACCCTTGAAGAGAGTATGTGCTTAGGTGCACATGAATAATATCTAGTATATTTGATCTACTATAAATTATTATGTGATTTTACATGTATGAGGAGCTTGAGTCATGTAAAAAGATATAAATAACTTATATGAGGGGTAGCTCACATAAAACCTTTGCGTAAAAGGCAATTGGTTGTGTTATTTGAGAAGGATTTGTTATTCATGTTATTTCTTGAAGAAATATTACAAATCTTTCTGATGTGTAAAATAATAAGAAACTATTTTGTATTTCATGCATAATAGCTAGTGACTTAGCTATCTTTTGGAAAAAGAATAATTAGGGTGTAAAAATCCTTGGAAATATATATATCTATCTATATTTATATATATGCAATGAAACAATTATTGTGTTAGAACTCTTCAAAAATAATTGAAGAGAAAAATATATCCTTGTATGCATTATTGGAATAGATTCTTGGAGAGAAAAACTAGTAATCACATGTTTTATTATGGAAGATTATTTAGAGAAACATATACACCTACATCCATGGAAAAAGTATAGTTTTTGGTATTAGATTTCTACAGAAAAGAAAGATGCAATCACATAATATTGATTGTGTTAGCCCTCTTTTGAGAAAAATAATATGTATTTTGCAAACCTAAAGGGATTACCTATAGTATTAGCTTTATTTTGGAAGAATATTATGCATAGTTATTTGGTTAGATATTTTGGGATGATAGGAAAATGTCCATTTGCATGCATGAAAGAATAAGTGGTATGCGTTTGACCCCTTGGAAAAGAAATGTGTTTATTTTTCCATGAAATATTTATTAGTTCTTTTGGAAAGAAATATATGTTTTAAATGCAAGAAGAACAAGCTATATTATTTCTTACACAAAATTATAACTAGTATGTTAACTTTGTTTGAAATAGAGGTGGCATTGTTATACATAATAGTCATTGTGAATAGCTCTTGTGTGGAAAAGAACATGCATTCGCATGCATAAGTATAGAATTTATTGTGTTAATCCCTTTGGAAAAGAAAATATAAGAGTATGCAAAAATGAAATTTCTTGTTGCGATAGTTATCTTGAAAGCTTGTTATGCAATTTCATGTACAATATTATTATATAGTATGTTAGCTTTCCTTTGGAAATAATATGAAAGTGCATGTAATATTTTGTTAGTGTTTGTTGGAAAGATGGCGTTTGATAGTGATTTATTTGTTACTAATGCATGTGAAATGATGTTAAATAAGACATTGCATGTAAACATAGTTATGTTTTATACATGAATATAAATAGTTGTTGAAGTGTCACAAATAAATATTGATTATTGTTTTATTAATATTTTGCCTCATCATGATATCAAGTGTGCTGATGACAACAATAGTAGGAAAGGAGGGCGACTTGAGAAAATTATTTTTTAAGTTTAACGTTGTGGAAGATAAAGATTTGTTAGTCCATGCAGGGTTAGGATTTCCAACTGCGAGATGACCCACTGAAAGAAACAGTCTAAATACAAAGACTAAGATTGAGGATTCGTGGGTAGATGGTATCAGGATGATTGTAATAGCTTTATAGATAGTTATGTTTCATTTAAGATTTTTTTATATGTAATTTTTATGACAATGGTTAAGGGATGGACTCCCTTATAACCATTGAGTGAGGGGTGACAACCCTCACGAGCATTTAATAATAAAATTAAATGTTTGCTAGTTTTCACCCTACGGGATTTCCAGGGCATATCAATGTCTAATGATGTGATTGTTTATTGTGTCGTTTTCATGATGTTAATTTCTTTCATGATGTAATGTTTATATTATCCATTATGTGATTTAATAATTGAGTTAAAATGATCATGGGATCAATGCATAGTTATAGCAAGAAATTTAAGTTAATATTCTACAACAAGGAGAGTTAATGGTTATGTAACTCACTATGTTTTTTACTAAATATTTCTCTAGGTGATGATAATGGTTATTCTTATGGTTAATGAGGGAATATAGAAAGAAATTTATAAAGTTACACATTGCTAAATGTTGAAAAAAATTCCTAACTCCATGCATTTTCCTGCAAGGTTACCGAGGTATGTTACAAATGGTATCAGAGCGTAACGTTGCAACACTTGTGTCTTTTGGGAATCATTATGCAAACAAGAAGTAGAGATATGATGCTAGTGGGCATCATCTGAGGTATGATTTTAATTAAACTTGTAGTAGACTGCAATTAACATGAGATGCACGATGCATGATTAATGACCGCATGAAAGAGTAGAAAGTGATCATGTTTCTTTCAAGGTTGTGCTCATGACATTTGAATATGGATTCAGATAAAAGACAATAAAACCTCTATTGTACTTATGAACCATCTTGAGCATTCACTGGTTATATTGTGGATTAATTACCAACCTTTGCATGCATAATATTAGAACAATGATTATGGTGCATAAGAAAAAAAAAGGAAAAACATGACTAAATTTACCATGCACTTCTTATAAAGAATGAATGCATTTATGGTTGGTGTGATAACTAAATAATTTATAATTTGGGGTTGACCCTGAAGAGGAAAATGGAATGTTGTAAAAAAAAATAAAAATGAATGAACCTCTTTAGTTGTAAAAAATAAGTAATGAGTTAAGTGGAACTAACATAATGAACTTAAAATCAATGAAAAATTCATAGTAGAATAATTGTGGGTTCTCTTTCTTCATTTAGAGTTGTAGAGGAAAGTTTGCATTCCATGTGTTCGATAAAAAGTGGTAAATGAGATCCAAAGTTTTGTTGTTTTAAATAATTGCATACGTGGAAGTTTTGGATGTAATTCATCTTAACATCAAGGGGTATTCATACCTTGAGATCATGTAACCCCCATGTTGATTCCAAGAAAAACTTATGTTTAGACTTGTATCAATAATTTGGTCGACTTTTCTGATTAGACGCTCCTGTAGAGATTGTTGGTTGTGTTGTTAGCAGAAATTTTACCATCGATGATATTAATATGATTCATGTGTTGAGTCTCAAATCTGCATCTTTCTTATACACCTTTCCAAACCTTTTTCATTCACCTGGACCTTCTCAGTCACCAATATCATTGCATATTAATTGTAAAAGAGCTTTTAAAATGGTTTTTAACTATGTTTTGTGTCTGATGTTTGATTTAGATTTTTGCTCATTTAGCTGCGGAATCTTGTCACTTTCCGCAACTGCTGCAACTTTCCGCAACCATTTTGTCAAAGTCTATGTTGCAGGTGTCTTCAGGCAAATCGGGCGACATGGGCAAGTTCAAAATGACATGGACATGGATCGTGTCCTATTGGCTCGGTCGAATTCATCTCGGAAGGCTGTGGTCAAAGGTGGCCAAGTGGTGGTCAACCGTAGAGTCCCACGGTGACAGAACTCTGTTTCTCATCACGTGGAGATTTGCGTGGCCGTTTCTAAAACACGGGAGGCACATCAACACCTGTTAACGGCTCCATAAGCCGAATCCAACATCCACTCTCCATAGATTTACTCCTCAAGGTGGCCATAATGCTAAATCTCTGGACGTAATGGTTCACGTGTCTTCCTTCAGCGCAGACTTTAGGGAATTAGTTATATCTCTCTCTGTTATAAACAATGCGTTCTCATACGCATAATAGTTAGATCTTTTGTAGCTCTATAATGTAATTGTGTCGCCATTGTGCTGTTACATTGTTTCTCTATTATGACTGCATTTTAATATATGAGAAGACCTTGTTCAAAAGCATAATTAGTATTTGAAAGCTGCTCCCCGAGGTCTGTGCAGAGGGCCCCTGCACACGCTGAGGTTTTGTGTACTACTGTATAGTTTCATGCTTCATTTCTTTATGTTCATTGTGCTATAGTCATTCATGTATATATAGATTACATCTTTCATGGTATTTACATTTCATCTCTGTCCATAATCCTTCATGCTTTACATTTTACTTCTGTCCATAATCTTTTATGTTTTATGTTGTTGTTAACTGATCAGTGTTCTTGTTTCAGATTACAATAGGCAGCCCGGGCATTTGCACATATTTTTCATAATGACTAATGACATGGAATCAATATTGTCCTTCTGCTGATTTCATTTTCTTAGTGTTTGTTTAATTCCAGCACTGTTTTGTTTATTTTAGTCTTGCACATTTGCTTTAAGTAGTTAGATTAGATATTAAACTGTTCATGCCATTTTCAGTTACTTCCGAAAGCCATAGCGAGACTAATGGTGAAGGATTGAAGTATGAATGTATAGTTTGATATTAGTTTACTTTTCTGCAAGTTAGATATTAAACTGTTCATGTCATTTTCAGTTACTTCTGAAAGCCATAGCGAGACTAATGGTGAGGGATTGAAGTATGAGTGTATAGTTTGATATTAGTTTACTTTTCTGCAAGATAGATATTAAATTGCTCATGTCATTATCAGTTACCTCCGAAAGCCATAGCGAGACTAATGGTGAGGGATTGAAATATGAGTGTGTAATTTGATATTAGTTTATTTTTCTGCAAATTAGATATCAGATTGCTCAAGTTGTTTATGATTACCTCCGAAAGCCATAGCGAGACTAATGGTGAGGGGTCAGAATATGAGTTGATGTAATTTGATTTTAGTTTTACTTTGCTTGCAATCTTTGGATTTCTTTGAGTACAGTTTCTTTTGTGTTTAGACAGCAGCAAGGGTAATGGTTTTCATGATCAATAGTTCACTGTTTGTTTAACTAGAATAGTGGCACATTTTCATTTCCTTTTAGGAACTAATTTTCTCATTGTATGTTTCTCCTTTTGAAGTTTGAAAGTTTGGTAAATCATTATAAAGGACATCATTTCCTTGAACAATCATAACCATACTTGTCTTTTATAATTTTCATTAGGAAACCAACCAAGATAAAAAGAAAAAAAACCAAAAATGACAAAAAAGTAAGAGATAGGTTATCTTGCACATATAGTGCGCCACACTTCGTCAGCTTACGAATCCCGGATTGACAAATTAATGTAGCAATTTAGGACACACTAAATTGACCAAACATTTTGGCGCCGTTTCCGGGGAAGTGTAACTAGGTAGCCGATTTCTAAAAAAAAAACAATAAAAAGAAGGGAAAAATTGATAACTTCTTGAAGTATGCTCTCCTCTTGCACCTAGTGTGATCTGGAGGATCAGAAAAGAGAGTTATTGGTTCGATAATTTCTTAAGTATGCTCTCTTCTTGCACCTAGTGTGACCTGGAAGATCAGAAAGAGAATTATTAGCCCAACTTAAAAATAAAAATGACATGCATAGAGCAAGAGATTCTAGGGGAAGGTTTATAGCTAGAGCCAAGAGTTCGATTTTTACAACTCCATCTTCTTCAAGGCATAGACAAGATTCACCACCATCTACCCCTAGCCTTAATATTCTTGGAATTCAAGGAACAGCTGAATTAGAGGATTCTCCTATACCACCTACTAAATCTCAATTAGAAAAGGATCCTTTCTTTACTTCTACAGGAGAGTATCTTGTAATCAAAGAAGTAGAATCACCTGAAGAAGAAAAGGAAAAGACTCCCTCTCATCCTCCCTTGATAGAAGAACCAGAGGACTTTGAGGACTCTAAAGAAACTATCATGGCAGAGGAAATAATAGATGGATTTGGAGGTAGAGGTAGAAGAGAAGGAAACAATGGAGATAACAATGGTGAAGGTAATAATGGAAGAAATAGGGAAGGAGACAACTTGTTTGGATTCCCTATAGTTGATGAGGAAACTCATACAACAATGAAAAACATCTCACCATCTGTCCTCCCCAATTTTTATGGATTGCGAAGTGAGGATCCTGAAACATTTCTGTTTGAGTTTGAAGTCGTGTGCCGAACCTATGACTATATGGAAGACTCTCAAAAACTCAAACTGTTTCCTTCAACATTGAAGGGATCTGCTTTGAAATGGTTCATGGGATTAGCTACTCAATCTTTTAGGACTTGGAATGATATGAAACAAAATTTTTTGGATAGATACTTGGACTATTGTATGCCCACCGATCACAAGGATGAGGTATTCAAAATGATACAAAAAGAAGATGAAAATTTGGAAGATTTACTTGAAAGATTTCAATACAACTTGAAAAGAGCAAAGATGAGCAACTTAGATGATGAAACTTTGAAAGCCCTCATATTAAAAGCCATTAGAGATGAATGGATAGATATTTTAAACATGATGGGGAAAGGAGACATTTCTCAACTTCCACTTCGTGATATAACAGAACTATGTGTCCATCTCTCAAGAGGAAAATCTAAAACAAGAAAAGGGCCTAGGGATCATTCTCTTATCAGGGCTAACAAATCTGCAACTGGATCAGTAAGTAGGGCAGAGATTGGCAATATGCTTGATGAATTTAAAACTGATATCTTAGGGAGCCTTAGTGAACAACTAGACACCCTTAAGATCCAAAACAAGCAGAAAGCAGAAACAGATGCTCTAGCCATCTTTTGTCTGAAACGTAGGAAGAAACATGCTTTAAGGGAATGTCCCTTGGATGCAAAAGTTGTAGAAACATGTATAATTTGCTAAGAGAATCATGAGACCAAGGATTGTCCTTCAATTCCTGGACTCAAAGCTATCTTTCAAGAAGACCCAAATTCAGTAGAATCTCTCTGTTTTGTTGCAAGAAGACCTTGGCAGGGACAACAAACTCAAGGGTTTAACAACCCTATGAATCTTCAAACCCCACCAAATTGGAATCCTTGGCAACAACCTTGGCCCCAACATCAAAATCCATATCAGCCATGGGTACAAGGGATGCAAAATTCTTATGGGAGATTTGCTCAATTTTATCAATATCCTCCATCTTTTCAAAATCAACAAGCTCCACAACTTCCAAACCCAAATCCACAACTTTCATTGCCATTTCCACAACAATCTTCTCAACAAAATCCAAATCCTCAACTCATGCTTCCATACCAACAAAAGATAAATCAACTTCCAACTCAACCATTGCCAAATCCTAACAATAAAAATCCTCAGAATACTTACATGATAGAAGGACAACAATTTCCTACCTATATGATTGTTCCTCTCAATGATGTACAACTCAGATCTGGTAGAGTTTTAGAAAAACCTTCTATAGATGTCCAAGAGCAAGATACTTCTAAGGAGGACTCTCTTGAAGCCAATAAAAGTTCTGAGGAATCATCTCTTCAAAACTCAAACATTCAAAAAGAGAAAGAAAAGTTAACACCCACAACTCCTATAGTTGAGCAACCTGCATCTTCATCTACACCGCCTTTTCCTGAAAGATTACAAATTGACAAGGGGGTGGAAAAACAAATCTTGTTTCCTAACTATGATTTTCTAGATGAATTGAAGAATGTTTGTATCAATATTCCCTTGCTACAAGCCATTCGAGAGATTCCTATTCTAGCAAAAACAATAAAGGAGTTGAGTTTCAAAAGACCGGGAAGGAAACTAAAAGACACAAGAAGAATCCACCTGGTAGGAAAAATTGCAGATATTATGATGGGAAAAATTACCATGCAGAAGTATGTAGATCCAGGAAGTCCAATTGTCAAGACACATATAAATGAGATAGAAATTCCAAACACATTGATTGACTTAGGGGCTGCTATTAACATTATGAGTAAACAGACTATGGACCAGCTAAAACTTCCTAACCTTCTTTTTACACCTACTTTACTGCAACTTGCAGATCGATCAATTATTAAACCAGATGGTGTATTAGAAGATATTTCAGTCTCCTTAGATTCTTAGGAATATCCGGTAGATTTTATGATTTTGACTCCCAAGAGTAATCTAGGAGGACACCCACTTATCTTAGGAAGACCTTGGCTAGCCACAGCTGATGCTTTTATTAGTTGTAGATCTGGGGATATGTACATTTCTAATGGTAATTCGACAAAGAAATTCAATTTGTATCCTCCAGTAAAAGCAATCACAGAAGTAGGAGACAATGAATGGGTTGATGATGAGGACACTATACAACCTGTCTTTACCATTTCTGAAATCAGTGAGGATAGTCAAATTCCGAACACATTAGAAAATTTTGAGACATCTTCAGAATATGACCCCACACAATTTCAGTTGGAATCTGACATAGAATATTTATCATCAAGACAAATGTCTCTTTACTCTCTGGAAGAGTTTGGTAGTTCTATCATTGAGATTTTTCCAGGAAAAACATTGAATATCAACAAAAATTTGGAAAAGTCACAACGGGAAGAACTAACCAAAATCTTGCAAAAACATTCTACTGCATTTGCATGGGAGTATACTGACATGAAAGGTATTGATCCTAAGACCTGCATTCATCATATCTATATTGAGGAAAACAGTAGACCAATCAGACAACCTCAAAGAAGGATGAATCCAAATCTTAGGGAGATAGTGAAAGAAGAGCTCCAAAAATTACTCAATGTAAACTTCATTTATCCAATTTCAGATAGCCGATGGGTTTCTCCTTCGGTTATAGTACCTAAAAAGAATGGTAAATGGAGGGTATGCATTTATTATAGGGAATTGAACAAAGAAACTTTGAAGGATCACTTTCCTTTGCCTTTTATCGATCAAGTATTAGATACATTAGCAGGTAAAAAGTACTTTTCATTCTTGGATGGTTTTAGTGGCTATAATAAAATTCAAGTAGCACCTGAAGATCAAGATAAGACCACATTCACTTTTCCATGGGGAACTTTTGCCTATCGAGTACTTCCTTTTGGGTTATGTAATGCACCCGCAACATTCCAAAGAGCAGTACTAGGAATTTTTTCTGATCTAATCCATGATTGTGTAGAGGTTTATATGGATGATTTTACAGTTTATGGTAATTCATTTGAAGAGGCATTATAAAATTTGGAAAAGGTCCTTATAAGATGTAAAGAAACAAACCTTTCATTAAGCCATGAAAAATGCTTTATGATGTTTACTGAAGGTATTGTTTTGGGGCATCATATTTCAGGAGATGGGATTAAAGTTGATAGATCAAAAGTTGAAGTCATCTCCAAGTTGCCTATTCCAAATTGTCAAAGAGATGTTAGAAGTTTTATAGGATTTACTGGTTACTATAGAAGATTTATAGAAAACTTCACTAAAATAGCATCTCCACTCTTCAAATTGCTTACAAAAGACTGTGAATTCAAATGGGATCCTGATTGTCAATCAACCTTTGAAACTTTGAAAACAAGAATATATGAAGCACCTATCTTGAGAGGACCAAATTGGAAACTCCCTTTCCATATTTCTACAGATGCTTCAGATACAGCTCTGGGAGCTGTGTTGGGTCAAAAATATTTAGTCCCTTATGCCATTTATTATACCAGTAAAAATTTGACTCCCACAGAGTTAAACTATACTGTGACTGAAAAAGAGTTTTTAGCTGTTGTTCATGCAATCAATAAGTTTAGACATTATATAACGGGCTATGAAACTTTTATTCATACTGACCATTCTGCAATTAGATATTTAATGAAAAAACCTGTTACTAATGGCAGAGTGACAAGATGGCTCTTACTTTTACAAGAATTCAATATTACTGTGTTGGATAGACCAGGGAAACAAAATACGGTAGCTGATTTCTTGTCTAGGATTCAGAATACTAAAGAAGATTCTCCTGTAGAGGATAAGTTTCCTGATGAATACTTGTTTGCAGTAACTATTAAGACTCCTTGGTATGCGGATATTGCTAACTATTTGGTTACAGGGAAACTGCCTTCACATTTATTTCCAAGTGAAAAACGAAAAATTATTCAGGAGAGTTCAAAATATTCATGGATTTCTAACGAATTGTTTAAAACAGGGCCAAATCTTGTGATCAGAAGATGTGTCGGGGAAGATGAAATGCCTGATATTCTTAAGGCATGTCATGATGAACCATGCGGCGGACACTTTGCAGACAAAAGGACGGCCTATAAAATCCTCTCTTTAGGATATTATTAGCCTTCCCTCTTCAAAGATGCAAAACAATATGTCAAAAGGTGTGACAGCTGCCAAAGAGTAGGGAAACCTACCCTTTCAAATGAAATGCCATTGCGAACACAGGTACTCATTGAACCCTTTGAAAAATGGGCTTTAGATTTCATTGGACCTATTAATCCACCATCTAAGCAAAAGAAGTATATATTGGTTTGTACTGATTATGTTACTAAATGGGTAGAAGCCAAAGCATTAGTATCTGCTACTGAAAATTCAATTGTTAATTTTCTTTATGAGGATATTTTTACTCGCTTTGGTGTTCCAAGAGAAATTGTGACAGATCAAGGAAGCCAATTCACATCCAACTTGGTGGAGAAGCTGATGGAAGAACACAAAATCAAGCATAGAAGATCTACTCCTTACCATCCGCAATAAAATGGTCAAGTGGAGTCTACAAACAAAGTTCTTGAAAGTATCATCACCAAAACTGTTCATCTACATAGAAGAGATTGGGCAGAAAGGCTTTCTGAAGCCTTGTGGGCCTACAGAACTACATGGAGAAATACAACAGGACATTATCCCTATGAACTTGTTTATGGGAAAGAAGTCCTACTCCCCATTGAGTTCCAAGTCAAGACCTTCAAGATAGTAGTTCAGTTGGGGATGGATTTATCAGAAGCTCAAAAGCATAGAATGGAGCAGTTAAATGAGCTAGATGAGATCAGACAAGAGGCAATTCTAAGAACTAATCTAGTTCAATATCAAAGAGCTAAATGGCATGACAAATACATCAAAGAGAAGAAGTTTCAAGAAGGAGATTGGGCATTGTTATTTGATTCCAAGTTTAAATATTTTAAAGGAAAATTTCAGACTCATTGGCTTGGGCCATATGAGATTGACAAGATCTTTAGCAATGGAGCGGTAAGAATTAAGACCATTGATGAATTTCAAACTCCTCTTATTGTGAATGGCCACAGATTAAAAGTCTATCATAAGCCACTCTCAAAAGAGGAATTTGTCAAAATGTTTCAAGAAAATTCTGCAATCAGGCTGGTACAGAAGAATTCTTCTTCTCCACCAGCCTAGCCTTTGTTCTTTTCAGTTCAAAAATAAAAAATAAAAAATTGTATAAGCCTGAAAACCAATCATTGATTGGTAGTCTTATACAGAAAATGTAGGGTGAAAATCAGGGACACCTGACACCCTATATTTCCAAAAAAAAAAAAATCTCTCTTTCATTTCACAAGTTTTGTGACCATCCACTTCATTCCACTTCATTTCACTCCATTCCATTCCATTCCACTTCATTCCACTTCATTTCACTCCACTTCATTCCATTTCACTTCATTTCATTTACTTCATTTCATTTCATTTTCTTTCATGACCATTTTAATTCAGTTAGTTATCATCCATCTATTTCCATTCACCCAAATAATAGCTGTGTCAGTTTCCGCAGTTGACATCTGTTTCCGCAGCTGACATCTGTTTCCGCAACTGACACGAGTTTCCGCAGCCAGAAGCAGATTCTGCAGCTACCACTCTGTTTTTCAAAAGAATGTACAGTCAGATGTATTTTCACAATCAAGAAATAAAATGCAGGTATGAAGACATATTATGAAGACAGGGGGCATTCAAGACATCAAATGAGAAGCAACTAATTGAAGACCAAGGAAAAATGGCAAGAATTCCAAGGTATGAGTAAAAATTTATTTCAAATAGCATTTAAAACACATTTTTACATAGTTATGAACCATAGCTTCATTATGTGCAATGATTATGTTGAAAAAATCTATAACCATTTCACGATCTCTATATGATCTGCCCATAATCCTTGCATTCATTTTCAAACGGTCCATAATCGAGCCTCCGATCTTCACTCATACTCTGATACTCCACCTGTGATGAAGAAACGTAGTTGATTTGACTACGGCTTCTTTCAGCCGCATAAAATTCGTAGCCGTTGTATAAACGTGCTTACATTTACTCTGCAGCCACCAAATTTTAAAACACTGCCAGATGTGTTATACTCCTCCTATTGTTCTATTAATCTCACAGCCGCATTTCCACTGAGCTCACGTAACCCTTCTCTTTTACGCTTCACCCCATTTGTTCTCTATTACGCTACAGTCTGTATACCCATTCTCTGATATTTGCTTACAGTCATCGTGCTCATTTCTGCTCATTTAGCCGTCTTACCTCCATTGAACCCTCCTCACGCAGACAAGTTTTAAAAGAGCAGAAAGAAGGATGGGTCAGTTGTTGAGAATAGAACCAGAAGGACCTAAATTCATGGAAGGATACCCGCAAGTCAGAGATTTATTGAAAAAGGCAAAGTGGCTTCGGTTCATCCAATAGTTTAGAGGCTACCATAAAGAGGTGAAAAAATCGTTTGCAAGGTCTTTCAATGGCCTGGAGGTAGAGATTGGGGACCTTAAATTCACGGTGAATGAGGCATCCATAGCAGCTGCCACAGAACTTCCTCAAGAAGGTGAACGATGGTTCAAGAACAAAAGCATTAGTGATGAAGCCTGGAGAATGATCTTGCGTAACCCAGGTATGGATGTAACTATTTTTAAAAATGGAATTCCTATTCATGCTTTTAAAGAGGAGTGGGCTACTTTGCTGCTAATTATTCAAAAATTTATCACCTGTGAGGGCCGTTTTGGGTCCATGTATATGTATCATACCCGGTTGCTGATGAATTTTCTAGACAACCAGACCCTCAATCTGCCATACTTCTTATTAAATAGTTTGAAGAAGATGTATGTGACCGCTCAGAAGCATTTAGGGGACGTGGAGCCACATTTGTATCACCATGGTCTTGTGAAAATTCTGATTGAAAAACAGTTAAAAGAGAAAAAGGACACATGGGAACAATTTTTGATTAGAAACTTCTTTGAAGAACCTCAAGAAATTCCTGAGGGTAGTACATCAAGAAGGAGTAGGAGGAAGAGAACAAATGATGAAACTCAAAACACTCCTACTACTACAATTGAAAGAACTAGTGGAGAAGGGAGACTGTCAAAGAAGAGGAAGGAAGAAACCAAAGGTAAAAAGCCAATAACATCAAAAGAGACAAAAAGTATTGAGGCTATGCATCAAACCCCTTCCTCCGAAGAAGATCATCAAGTGTTATCTGAGAGACTAGTTCATCTTCAGGAACAGTCATCTATGGCCAAAAAGAGGGGAAAAGAAAAACAAAAAGGAAAAGATAGTGGTCCACAGCGTGTAAGAAGAAGTTCCAGACTTAAAGGGAAGTTGAGGAAAACACAAACGAAAGGACCCCATTTCATTGATTTTTGAGAAGAAACATCTGAACAATCCCCAGCTGGCCATATTCCATCTCATTCTCAGTCAGACATTGAACATAGTTCATTTCATTCTCAGTCATATATTGAACATAGTCCATCTCATTCTCAGCCAGACGTTGACATGAGCCCTTTTCAACCAGATTTTGAAGCCAATTCTCCTCCATGGCATTTTGGGGACAGCCCAATAAAAACAACACCTGAGATAGACCCAAAGCAGCAAGAAGTATATGATTATATAGAATCTTTAGAAAGGGCAGCCACGGGTCCCAGCACTTCATCCACTCAGCCTCACACAGCAAAGGGAGATCTCATCCAATCATTGAAACAAGAAGTCTTTGAATTGGAGGTTTTAAATAAACACATTAAAAATGAAAATGAGGCATTGAAGGAACAAAGCAGACTGGACAAGATCATTCATGACAATACCATGCTACATCTAGGACTATGGCAGAAAAAGAACAGAAAATTGAAAAAGAAATGCCAGAAGTTAAGTAGATCATTGGTTAATATCAAATTCAGGTGCTTGATGAAGAAGCCCAAGATGTTAGCAGCACCAAGGAAGAGGAGGAGAGGACTGGATGTACTGGCTGAAGTGTCAAGGCATATGAATTGAAGAAGGATTATCCAAATTTTGGTTGCATGAGGACATGCAACACCTTCACAGTGGGGGTATGTTGAGTCTCAAATCTGCATCTTTCTTATACACCTTTCCAAACCTTTTTCATTCACTTGGACCTTCTCAGTCACCAATATCATTGCATATTAATTGTAAAAGAGCTTTTAAAATGGTTTTTAACTATGTTTTGTGTCTGCTGTTTGATTTAGATTTTTGCTCATTTAGCTGCGGAATCTTGTCACTTTCCGCAGCTGCTGCAACTTTCCGCAGCCATTTTGTCAAAGTCTATGTTGCAGGTGTCTTCAGGCAAATCGGGCCACATGGGAAAGTTCAAAATGACGTGTACATGGATCGTGTCCTATTGGCTCGGTCGAATTCATCTTGGAAGGCTGTGGTCAAAGGTGGCCAAGTGGTGGTCAACCGTAGAGTCCCACGGTGACAGAACTCTGATTATCATCACGTGGAGATTTGCGTGGCCATTTCTAAAACACGGGAGGCACATTAACACCTGTAAACGGCTCCATAAGCCAAATCCAACATCCACTCTCCATAGATTTACTCCTCAAGGCGGCCATAATGCTAAATCTCTGGACGTAATGGTTCACGTGTCTTCCTTCAGCACAGACTTTAGGGAATTAGTTATATCTCTCTCTGTTATAAATAATGTGTTCTCATACGCATAATAGATTAGATCTTTTGTAGCTCTGTAATGTAATTGTATCGCTATTGTGTTGTGACATTGTTTCTCTGTTATGACTGCATTTTAATATATGAGAAGACCTTGTTCAAAAGCGTAATTTGTATTTGAAAGCTGCTCCCCGAGGTCTGTGCAGAGGGCCCCTGCACACGCTGAGGTTTTGTGTACTACTATATAGTTTCATGCTTCATTTCTTTATGTTCATTGTGCTATAGTCATTCATGTATATATAGATTACATCTTTCATGGTATTTACATTTCATCTCTGTCCATAATCCTTCATGCTTTACATTTTACTTCTGTCCATAATCTTTTATGTTTTTATGTTGTTGTTAACTGATCAGTGTTCTTGTTTCAGATTACAATAGGCAGCCCGGGTATTTGCACATCTTTTTCATAATTACTAATGACATGGAATCAATATTGTCCTTCTGCTGATTTCCTTTTCTTAGTGTTTGTTTAATTCCAGCACTGTTTTGTTTTAGTCTTGCACATTTGCTTTAAGTAGTTAGATTAGATATTAAACTGTTCATGTCATTTTCAGTTACTTTCGAAAGCCATAGAGAAACTAATGGTGAGGGATTGAAGTATGAATGTATAGTTTGATATTAGTTTACTTTTCTGCAAGTTAGATATTAAAATGTTCATGTCATTTTCAGTTACTTCCGAAAGCCATAGCGAGACTAATGGTGAAGGATTGAAGTATGAATGTATAGTTTGATAATAGTTTACTTTTCTGCAAGATAGATATTAAATTGCTCATGTCATTTTCAGTTACCTCCGAAAGCCATAGCGAGACTAATGGTGAGGGATTGAAGTATGAGTGTGTAATTTGATATTAGTTTATTTTTCTGCAATTTAGATATCAGATTGCTCAAGTTGTTTATGATTACCTTCGAAAGCCATAGCGAGACTAATGGTGAGGGGTCAGAATATGAGTTGATGTAATTTGATTTTAGTTTTACTTTACTTGCAATCTTTTCTTTGAGTAACAGTTTCTTTTGTGTTTAGACAGCAGCAAGGGTAATGGTTTTCATGATCAGTAGTTCATTTTTTGTTTAACTAGGATAGCAGCACATTTTCATTTCCTTTTAAGAACAAATTTTCTCATTGTATGTTGCAAAATCCTTTTGAAGTTTGAAAGTTTGGTAAATCATTATAAAGGACATCATTGCCTTGAACAAACATAACCATACTTGTCTTTTAGAATTTTCATTAGGAAACCAACCAAGATAAAAAGGAAAAAAAACCAAAAAACAACAAAAAAGTAAGAGATAGGTTATCTTGCACATATAGTGCGCCACACTTCGTCAGCTTATGAATCCCAGATTGACAAATTAATGTAGCAATTTAGGACACACTAAATTGACCAAACATCATGCTATTCTATAAATTCTATTTTTACTATATCTTTGATAGTTTAAACATATTTATGGAAATTTATTTCATGTCCGATAACTATTTCCTCAATGGCGGTAGATTGTATGCTTGCCAACTATTTGGTAGAATGTCTCATTGACTGTAAATTGCATGCTTGAAAATTGTTGTTAAAATTCCTCAATGGATGTAGATTGCATGCTTGCAAACTATTTGTTGGAATTTCAAATTTGTTGTAGATTTCATACTTGCAAATTTTTTTCTCAAAACTCCTCAATGGTTGTCATTTACATGGCTACAAGCTAATGGTAAGGAAAGAAAAAAATCACATTTTGTGTCCTAGTTTTCAATGGGATTGTTATTTATCTACAATATTGATGGTTGGTAAGGTGAGACCTTAAAGAAAGTATAATGCTATTGTATGCAAGCTATGTTAATGTATTTTTTCTAAGTTGCATGATTGCTATTATGTGGAAATTTGGAATGTATACCACCTATATTACATGTGATTAATTGTTGTCAATGTACTTTGACAAATTGTGGGACCCATGTTGTGGGTCAAGTATAGATGCATGGTGTACCTAAATGTTCCTTTGCCTTAATGATAATATGCAAATAGAAAATTATGTAAATTACAATGGATTTTTAGACATTGAATTTTTATTGGATTCAATGGCTATGGAAGCCATGACGGGGCTGATGTAATGAGGTACTATTTTATTATTTAGTTAATGAATACATTTGTTGGGGTATTCAAGAAATAACTTTAGAGTTTTAGAAGACTTCTTGCCAACTTATGAAAAGCTATTGGTGGTTAAGTTCAACATGGACCTTCCCTAAAAGTCTCCTAAAAATCCCTAAGAGAAAATAATAAAGAGGAAAATATTAACATAATGGGAGAGAAAGATTATGTTAATGAATTAGTTGGAGATAAATACTAAGTGGGGTAAAATAAAGCACAGCGAGAGAGAAATGTGTGCTTTAAAGAAAAATAAGAGTTTATTTTTCGAAAAAAAAAAAACAAAAAGGCCTAAGAAAAAAGGTTGGCAGACCTTAAAGCATGACGCTGCTAAAAATCTGCTGGGAAGAAAGCATCAAGGAATCAATGAGGTTGTTGATTCTAGTGGCAACTAAACCTTAGATTGGTGGGTAACTATTGGAAATAGTTCACAGTTAGGTGGAATATGCTTGGTTCCTCAATAATTCCCAGAAATTAACTACAGTTAAATGAAATTATGTCTATGTTCAAAATTATCTGAAGATGTTGGATGTTACAATATATTGTAAATTTCATGTCTCAAAGTTGTTGCATTTGTTATATTTTTGCATGCATGATAGTTTAAATTATCTTAGCAAAAATTTCGATGAAATACGTTGTATTTTTATGAACAAATGAACATGTCAGAAATGACTTATCTATATGCATGCATAGAGGAAATAAATTGAAATATATAGGTGACTGAAATAATTCATGTTAGATAAAATAATGAGTTATTGAACTCTAAATTACTGACAAACTAGAGGAAAATGGTTGGAGATAAATGCCATGAGTTTGAATTTGATTAAAATTATTGTAGGAGAGAAAGACAGTAATTTGCAAGGAAAATGGCTGGAGATAAATGTCGTGAGGTTGAATTTGATTGAAATTACTATGGGAGAGAAAGACAGTAATTTGCAAACAACACTAGTGGCAAAGAAAGACTGGTGTAACTCCTAAATAAAATACAACATGCACTTGATATATTTTTTTCTTATCATTTTGATGATTAAAGGGCTAGTCCCCCTTGGTTTTTGTAGAAGTATTATGATTCAAGTATTATTTTACATTGCCTAAATAATTGGTAATGAAAATTAAAGGTTAATGTTCCAACAAGAGAAGTACATTGAGGATGATGTTCGCTTTAAGGGGGGGAGTATGTAAAATCCCTGGCGTAAGCCACCATAAAAAAATCTCATAAAATGAGGGCTACTAAATAATTAAATATTATTTATTCTTATATTTATATTACATGAAGAATATTCTTGTAATTCTTAATTATAATAATATTGGAAGAATTATTTCTTAATTATTTTATTTAGAAGAATTTATATTCTTCTATAGAAATAAATTATATTTCCAAGTTGCTATCTTTTATGAGTTTTAGAAATAATGAGTAATAATTTTGGAAAAACTATGGATAAGTGATATTTTGCTCATAAGGCAAAAGCAAATCTACCTTGAAAAGAAAAGCATGAGATATTTATGGATTGCTTTTGTGATTTAGGAAAAAACAGATTTATGGGTGCTTTATGGAATGCTTTTATGATTTAGAAAAGCTATTCCATTTTCTTAATTCTATTTATTGTAAGCCTATGAGAAAAATAGAAGAGAGAATGAGAGAATGAATGAAGAATGGAGCCAAGGAAGAGGAATAAGGGATTCCAAGCATGCATCAAAAGATAAGTAACTAAGTTCTTTGAAAATTCTTCTGTTTGCATATGGGGCATGATGATATAATAATTGAATTTATTTCCCAGGAAAAATTCATATGATAAAGAATCAAGATTATTTCATGAAAAAAACTCTATATAATTTTGTGCATAGAGGAATAAGTGTTTTATTCATTGAATTATTAGAAGATTTCATGTGTTTTGAATTCATAAAAGCTTTTAATGGCTAAATAATTATGTGAATTGCATGAGTTATTGGAAAATAGGGTCTAAATATGTCTTTATATCTCCCAAACCCGAATAGATATGTATAAAGTGAAGGAAAATTTTGTAAAAGAGGTTGTTATTACCAAAAGCCTCTTTCTAATTTTAAAAATTCGTTTCTCATGTCTCGAAAACCATGTCCTAAATTGATGACAAAAATAAGGAATTATTTAATATTTAAATCTGGAAAAATGAGCTCCAAATATTCGTTCAAATATTTCAAACCGTGACACATGTGTAATAAATAAGGTAGGTTATTTTGAATGAACCCGTTACAAAAAAAAACCTTTTTGGGTTTTCCAAAAATAGTTTCTCTTTGGTTGGAAACCATGTCCAAATTTGATGACAAAAATAGGAAAATATTTAATATTTAAATCTAGAAAAATGGGCTGCAAAGACTCATTCTAATATTCAAAATCGTGACACCTATGGAAAAAATGAGAGAGGTTATTTTTAATAAGAATGTTACAAACAAAAACCTCTTTCTATTTTCTGAAATTCGTTTCCATATGTTCGTTATACGCATTGAAAGTGGATGACTAAAACAAGAAAAACAGAGTAAAATAGAGTGCTTCCATTTCATTTTTCAATGAAATAAGAATAATTATTTATGTACATATATACCTAATAATTATGTTAATTATTCTTTATAAGTAATTATTTTATATAGCTACCAAGTATGTTCTCAAGTTGCATATGCATTAAAAGTTTTAAAGATAAATATTGGACTCTTGAAGAGAGTATGTGCTTAGGTGCACATGAATAATATCTAGTATATTTGATCTACTAAAAATTATTATGTGATTTTACATGCATGAGAAGATTGAGTCATGTAAAAAAATATAAATAACTTATGTGAGGGGTAGCTCACATAAAACTTTTGCGTAAAAGGAAATTGGTTGTGTTATTTGAGAAGGATTTGTTATTCATGTTTTTTCTTGAAGAAATATTACAAATCTCTTTGATGTGTGAAATGATAAGAAAATTTTTGTAGTTCATGCATAATAGCTAGTGAATTCGCTATCTTTTGGAAAAAGAATAATTAGGGTGTAAAAATACTTAGAATATATATATATATATATATATATATATATATATATATATATATATATATATATAGGGAAGTAATTATTGTGTTAGAACTCTTCAAAAAGAATTGAAGAGAAAAATATATCCTTGTATGCATTATTGGAATAGATTATTGGAGAGGAAAACTAGTAATCACATGCTTTATTATGTAAGATTATTTAGAGAAACATATACGCCTACATGCATGGAAAAATTATAGTTTTGGGTGTTAGATTTCTAGCGAAAAGGAAGATGCAATCACATAATATTGATTGTGTTAGCCTTCTTTTGGGAAAAATAATATGTATTTTGAAAACCTAAAGGGATTACCTATGGTATTAGCTTTATTTTGGAAGAATATTATGCATATTTATTAGGTTAGATCTTTTGGGATGAGAGACAAATGTCTCTTTGCATGCATGAAATAATAAGTAGTATGTGTTTGATTCCTTGGAAAAGAAATGTGTTTATTTTTCCATGAAATATTTATTTATTTATTTTGGAAATAAATATATATTTTACATGCAAGAAGAATAAGCTGTGTTATTTCCCGGATGCATGTGTTGCATAACAGCTGGTCGGTGGTTTGCGAGGACTACAACAGTTTTCCAAGCCAGTTTCCATCGTTCACTTATGGTACCTTGGCCATTAAATACCTACAGGTGGCCTGCTCTTTACCATTATTCCACTTGCTCACCATTAATCTCGCGTGCGTGGGGTCTTCGATGAGAATGATGCGTGCTCCCTCCCTTTCTCTCGCCTTCAATCTGCCCACTCTGTTTAGCTCAAGCCCTCCTGTTTTCTTCTGCCTCTGCTTGGATGCTCTCTGCAATTCGCATAAGCAGTCGGCTCTGAGCAACCCCAACTATCAGCCTCTGCACTCGATCCTTGAGTTCAATTCTCCTCCGCCTACTTGTCCTCCACCTTCGCCCACGCTTTCACCTTCATTCGGGTCTGCACAAGTTCCTTCCTCCCCCTCTCAAGGCTCCGCCTTCTCCCATTCCATTTCAGTCGTTCGAAAGATAAGAATGCAGCGTCGTCATCGCATGCGAAGCCGGCGGGGTGGAAGCGACAGAGGCGACGGAGGACGCAGCAACAGTGGTTCGAGGCCACCCCTCTCAGCCATAAATGAAGCAAATAACTAGCCTTCTAACAACAATGTTGCAAGTTTCATCTTCCGCAGTGATTTGAATAGACCTCGGGTTACTGCAACAATCACAGTTACATTCCAGGAGGAGGCGTCTTATGAGAACGGGAAAAGCTCCGGGGCGTGAAAGAGTGTTGAGGAGGTAAATCCCCTCTGTGGACAGAGGCGATCCCACTAGCCCTAGATTGGGTCTAGCAACAATCGAATCACGCAATGAAATCGGTTCCTAGTTACAAGAAAGACAAAGACCATGATAAGTAGCCTACCTCAAATCCCACGCTGTTTTTGTCAATGAAGAAGCGCTGCTCCTCGTCCCTAACTCAACAGATCACAATCCTTCCATTCATCACGTATGAGCACCTGTACGGAGAGTCAAGACAACACGACAAGCATAAAACCATGACAAACATAAAATAATTACAACCTATCTAACTGATCAAGGAATGCTAGAAATCTCATTATAATTGTACACAAGAATGGAAGATAAACATCAGATGCATTTTATTATGATAAAGACAAGGGGAGTTTACAACCAAGCCTTGATTTTGAGGCTCTCCTTCGGCAGGTCTGTATCCAAGCACGTTTTCCACACCCTCATGAACAAAGGTCCAAAATATCACTATGTTCCCAATCACACAAACAATCACACTCTGTAGTATTCTACCGAAGCTATGATTGCTTCCTCTCTATGCTAACTTTTTCAGCTATATGTTCAACCAGAACATGTTCAACTCGCACATCAATGGAAGATGGCTATATTTATAGAGGAGATGAGGAGGTTGGGATCCCTACAATAGTGAAAGGGAGGCCTTATCCCTTGGGAGGTTTCCCCATAAGGTGGAAACAAGAGGCCAAAGGAGGAATGCCGTGGTTATTCAGTCGAACCACTCCCTATCACTCATCCACGAAGTCGTTGTGATCGAAACTTCACCTCTTTTTTTAAAAAACTTTCCATAAACAGATTGGCGCGGTTGCTTAACTAGGACAGAGCACCAACTGGTGCGGTTTCTTAACTGGGACAGAGCACCAACTGGTGCGGGCTCAGTGTTAATTTTCCTCATTGGCGTGAGGGAATAATGGGCTACCGGCACCAAGGAAAAAATAGGTGTTTTTAGTGGTCTGCTCAGGAAATGGTCAACAGAGGGAATTTTGTCCTTATGGAAAGGGATGAAATGATGGTATTTGCAAGGCATGACACTACTTATTGGTCACAGAAATGACCCTCCAATGTGTGAGATGGGGATTGCAGGGACAGTGACAAATTACTATGTAACAAATGCCCCCTAAAGTATGAAGTCTGAATATGAGTGAGGGGTGAAATGCTTTACAAGTACGTGCAAGGAACCAGACGCTGTTGTCGAGAGACCTGCAAATCAAGCATAGATACATATACATAACTAAAATCTCTGTTGAAAATACATGAATCCATGGTATAGGCGCAGCTATCCATCAAGAAAAGGATCATGTGAATGGATCCTCAACATGGACACAACCATCTGAATAAAGGGATCATATGAAATAGATCCACGGTATGGGCACAGCCATCCGTATAGAGAGGATCAAAACAAGAGAACCCACGGTAAGGTTGCAGCCATCTGTCTAAAAAATCATGTATATAATCATGAATGAGTCATCACTCCTCGCAACCTGGACTTTTGTGATCGAAGCCCAGGGTCTTGCGCTCCAACACCACTCGATCAAAGTAAAAATTCCAACATGTGAATAGACATGTTGAAGTCAAACATGCTAGAAAATCACTTGATTACCGGTCAATGATGTGAATCGTTAAAAAGTGCGAGAGAAACCACCCATAATGTCAATGGCCCTCAAGGTACTACTAGTACAATCCACGGAATGTGAATAGTGAGCTGAAGTCGAACACCCGTGAAATCACCCGATCGAAGGCCAATGATGTGAACCTGTCGTCGAATGCGAAGAACTTGCCATTAGGGCATGCAAGCTCTAAGGTACCAGAAAGGAGTCTCTAGATCAACTTCTCGGATAATGAGTTGAAGTCGACAGGAAGTGATCCGTCGAAGGAGGGTCATAATGAATCCCACATCATCGACACGAAACAGAGAAGGTAATATGAGTGCGAATCAAGACTGAAATAGTGGATCAGGGAATGTACAAATTGCAGAAGGATTTTCTCTTGAACATATCAATGAAAATACTCTGGAATTTGGCAGCATTTGACTCAAATAGGATCATAGGTCATGTTGAAAAAATTGGTAATCGAATGAGAGGCAAATGGATTTCCCAAACACATGGAGGCAAAGTGACAGAGTGAAGATATCCCAACTCGACACGAACTACATACAAGTGTCATGTTCAAGAGTGACATACTGCCAACACAACTGACAAATAACTTCCATTTTCCCCAACCATTTCTGGCAAGTACCTCTTTATTTTTACACAAGCTTGAAGAGGATACCATATGCTTGTCATATAAGTTTGTCATTCGGAAAAATCCAACCTAGTACATTTTACGAGCCCTAGGAAGGAGGAACTCAAATAACGTCATAACTATGGATTCTGATGTCATCAATTTTAACGAGTCTAAAAAAGGAAGAACTCAGCATATTTTCATGTTTAGAGAGTTTGAAAAGAAGGCAGAAAAGAAAACTCCAGTAGTCCCTTTTTGTAGGTAGTATCGCAAATCCGAAAAGGTAGAAAACTATGTCTGAGAGAACCTCTTAGTCGCGATAGGCTAAGGTATTCCTTTTTTGTAAATAATGTATCTGTTGACGGGAAAATATGTCCGGCCAACAGTAGGGGATCTCCCCGGTAGAAAGTCCCAATTAGACTTTGAACCGTTTGGAGTAGGGATCCCGTCCGGGGTGTGGGTCCGGCTACCACTTAAATGACTATCTCTTCGGTTTCGAGCAGCCTGATTGCACTGCAAACATACACTCATTCACACGATACAGAATACATGACTGATGTATAAAACCAATATATGACACTGTGTGTAGCAAGGTGATAGACAGAATGCATACACTCAGGAAGTGTCGTTAGCAACACATCTATAAGGTATGCATGCAGGATAATCTGACCGCCAAAGAAACAGTTCTTTGTGGCGAGAATATCCCTTAACTTTTCGAAAGATATAACGAAATGCTAATAAAACAGTTCATTAACACTCATCATGAAGTAAATAATAAACTAGAGCATCATCAACACAATCACAGATAGCTATGGTGCATAAATGATACTATTGATAACACAGATTCATTAATCAGAAGATATTCTGAAACTGCACGTAGAATACACACAATGTTGTCACAGCTAAACACATCATCCAATCAAAGGGGTTTTAACATGTATTATATTTCATATACCAAGAGTATGATTCTTCAGTTACAATGCAATAATGCCTTTCAGTCCAAAAAAGAGCAGCCATTACAATGTTCCCCACAGGGGTATTTATAGATTCAACAGACGCACTTATGGCCTTCCGACGGTTCAGCTTCCCGACGGTTCAGCTTCCCGTTTGCCAAAATTGCGACCTGCGACCTGGTCGCAAGTGCGACCTGCGACCCAGCGGTTGAACTATGGAGGTGGTCGCACAATTGAAGTTTCTGGATCGTCAACTTTCTTGCCCTTGAGGAAGTCTCGCCAAGTCTGGTAATCTGCTGTTATGGGAGCGACAAGAGGGCTTTCCTCTTTTATTCGGTGCATACATTCTAGGGCATTCGGTACCAGAGTCTCCTTCTGAGAGATCAACATTGAGAGGGAGGCAAGCTTGGTGTAGATTTGTACCGGCGTGACAAGCAACCGATTTAGGTTTTCTTGTGATGCCTCGAATTCTGGTGCGGCAGCAGCTTGTCTCACGGGTTGCAGGAAAGACTGAATTTCCTGTTCTACCTGCTCCCAGTATTTAGTCTCATTCAGTGCCCCTAATGATGGAATGTGATGAAGAGCATTCATGGAGTCAATGCCGCTGATCAGGTGATTATATGCAGACATTACTTTGTCCAAATCTTTGGCTAACTTGTCTTTGGACTACATATTCATCCGAATTTGCACTTTGGCTTCTTGTGTATGACTCCAATCCTTCCTAGGCACATGTTCGGGAGCTTGCGGATACTGCGCTGTCCAGTTCATCATTTTGTCCAAAGCTGCCGAGGCTTCCCTGAGTTGTTCGTGTTTCTGCTTGGTTTCCTCTCGTGCCTCTGCTAACGGGGTCACTGTTTGTTTCAGGATGAGCATTTCCTGGTATACTTGCTTCATTGTCATCTCCAACACATCACACTCTTTCCTGACCGCCAGTGGGACCTCATTCACTTGGGCGGGCCTACCTTGAAGTTGCAGCATCTCATTTTCTAGCCTTGATTTTTCCTGCTCTGCCGCTTTTAGCCTGTTCTGTAAAGAGATAATTTCCCTGCTCATCCTAGTGACATTTTCCTCTGTCGCCGCGGCAAAAGCGGTGCCTGCCGACGCTATCATAACAGGATTAGTCCTTGTGTCTGGGACTATGTCTTTTCCGGTGGCGACCGTAGAGATGGCGGGATGGCCTTGCGCTAAGGATTTCCTTTTCTCTTGCCGTATCTTGAAAGAGAATTGGTCAAATGTCAATCGGGTCAAGTCGAAGACTTCTTCTTCTTGCTCCCCGGGAAAGTCATCAACATTGAGGGTACTTCTCGCGCCACCTACAGGGATATCCAGGGGAGATAGGTCAATGTCATCTATTAGCTCGTCCTCTTCATCCTGCGTTTGACCCTTTTCTTTCTCCTTTTGTCGGCGCTCTGCTTCCGCCTTGTCATGTTCTTCTTTCTTTCGGCGTTCTGCCTCTGCCTCTGCTTCCTTTTCCTCTTTTCTCTTTCTCTCTGCCGCGGCGGCTTGTTCTGCCTTTTTCTGGCGATCGACTTTGTCGAGTTCTTCTTTCAGTGCCTTTTCTGCTGCCGCCTGTGCCTCCTTTTCCTGTCTTTCCTTCTCCTCCTCCTTTTTCTTTTTCCGCTCTGTCCTGGCATCTTTCTTACATTTCTCTTCATCTTCCTTCTTCTTCTTCTCCTCTTCTAGTTTGGCTTGGGCTTCTGCTTCCCTTTGCTGATGTGTGGTGTTAGGCCCCGTATTGGTCTGTGCTTTCTTATCTTTGGAGGAAGAAGAGCCTCCTAAATTCTGGTGATCCTATCCTTCTTTGTCAGAGTCGATCCCTGGAGCTAGATGCCTTTCTGCATTGTACCAGTTTCTTTTTTCGTCCTCTGCTGGGCGCTCGACGTGCTGATAACTCCATCTAAAATTGGCCCTTTTACAATGCTCAGGAACTATCCTGACTGGGTCATAAGTCTGGCAATCCAGATTTCTGAAGTGATAACTTTTTACCTCTTCCCCTTCACGCGCTACTTCTCTGGAGTCTTTTACTGTATAGGCACCAATGGTGAGAGGTAGAGCGGGCCAAGGTTTCTTCTTCCCTTTGGAAAGGACGTTAGAGAAACCCGAGGTCATCTCGAAACATACCTCCTGTATGAGCACCTTATCGGTAATAAACTTGGGCAGAGCATGTGGTGCTTTAAACGAGCCAAATACTCAGATGATTGTGAATTCAGAGAATGGAAACCAGTGTGCCACCTGACCCAGTGTCTCCATTGCTCGCCAAGACATACATGGGGTGTCTTGACCGAATAGTTTCCCGTAGAGGGCGGGAATGAATATATGAGAGATTTGCTCGATGTCTGACTTGTACCTGGATTACTAGAATACCTTGGTCTGCAAATGTATTGCCTGGGTTTGGTCGGAGTCCCAGTTATGCGGCCATCCTTCGACATGCAGCTGGGCACAGACAACATCTAGCAGATACGAAGCCATATAGAATTCTGATGGCGCTCCCTCATTTGGGGCTAAAGCTGAAGCCAAATTTGTGTGCATGGAGCCCATTAATATACCGGCCCAATTGAACCGAGTGCCATATACTGTCACGTGTTCCATGATGGTTGCCCATGTTCCGTTGAAGGTGGTGGCGTCCGAGCGCCCGTAAATTCTGCACAACATGGCGGCCACTAACTTATATACCTTCCTCAGACTGGCCACCGGGTACTCCTGGTCCTTTTTTATTTTGAATTTATCTGGTTCTGCCCACCATTTTATGATTGTATCAACCATCGGCACTTCATTTGCAGAAAACCATCTTGGGGTGAAGTTCACCTCTGGTTTGGGGAACGAGTAGTAGACCTGTGCTTTTGAGCTCTCCAGTGTTGCGAAGGCTTTTCCTGCACTATCTCGGATTGTGAAGTTCTTCGGATCCGTCTTCTGTATGATCCAGTCCAACATCTCTGGGCACGGAAAGATGGCGGGATGTGACCCTGCTAAGTGCAATTTGGACTTCTTGACTTTCAGGTATACTTCCCGGTCCGGGAGATCTTTTGGAAACTCATCCTCTGGCATGGCGAACTCGCGGTATACTTCATACCACCTAAGGCTGTCCTCCTTTGCGAAGGTGCAAAGGGTGTCTCTGTATATTGGTGGAGGAGAGGTCTGTATGTCTGTGTCTGACTCTTCCTCCACTACCTGCCTACCTCTCCTTCGGGATACCCGGGGTGCCATATTGCTAGAGTCGGAGAGGACCGGTACTGTGTCTGCTCTGAATTCACCTGCTGCATTCAAGACAGAATCCCAGGATAAGAAAGACATGATGATAATGGCTAAATAGAGTCTACACGTGCAAAGATTAATTGACTGTTCTCTGGGAGTCGTTGGGTCGCTGATCCTCAAAAGGGACTCACACGCGACCTCGCGACCTTGCGACTAGGTCGCGGGGTCGCAGAGTCGCTGAGAAGGAGTTTTGCGACCTTGCGACCTTGCGACCTGGTCGCTAGGTCACAGGTCACACTTGCGCCTACCGGAGGGTTTCGTGCGCGCACGACTTTGCGGCTAAATTTTCCCTAACGAGGAAAGTATGCGGCTTGAAAGGGCCTAAACTGACCATAAGGCACAGCCATGAGGAATTAGGTAAGAGACGGGTGACCTTGGGGTTTGTGGGAAACAAAACAACTGTGAAACTCAAAAGAAAACCCCACATCCTTTCCAGCAAATAAATAAGACCGTGGGGAGGCTCAATAAGGGCAAGAAATGCTTAAGAGGGAAACATAGGGAGGAAAAGGCAACTTACCCGGAAGAAAACGCGCCAGTCGACCTGTCAGAGCAATTCCACGGTTTTCGCTGAGAGTCACAAATGCAACCTAGCGACCCGACCTTATATAAAAAGGTCACACGTGCGGATACTTAATGAGGTCGCAAGTTTTAAGTTTGCGACCTTGCGACCTTAAGGTCGCTGGGTCGCAAAGGTCGCTGAGTCGCTAATTTCTTTAAAACTTCATTTTGCGACTTTGCGACCTTGAGACCTTGAGGTCGCTAGGTCGCAAGGTCGCAAATTGATTGACTTCTGACTCTTGCGACCTGGCGACCTATGCGACCTTAGGGTCGCAGAGTCGCATAGGTCGCATGGGTCGCAAATAATGGATATGCGACTTAGCGACTTGCTTTTAAAACTTTACTTGGCTTTTTTTCTTCTTTAGTTTCAAAGGGGGCTCCAAAAATTTTGAAGTGTGTGTTATGATTTTATGTATTTTTGGAGGGTGTTGTAGGAGCTACAACAAATGGCGATTCACTGGATGAATTCAGAGTCTCTGCTGATGAAGGGTCGATGAGGGAGGAGGGAGGGGCCTGATACTTGCTTGTTCCTTTACCTCAGAGTTTACACCTTCCTTCCTTTGCCATCCCGCATAGTTGCCTGCCCTTTTGGCTTGTTGGGTGCAGATCAACCGAATTTTAATTTCTCACGCTTCCAGGAGCGAGAGGGTCGGGGAAACCTTGGGCCACTGCAGGGTCCGGTACAATTATTTCGTCCTCATGGTGTTGCTCCGCTGCCAGCGAACCTCTCGGCTCCGGCGGAGTCACTGCCTAAGGAGTCGTGAACATTGCTCCGCTGCCGGCGAGCCTGGTCAGTACCCCGGCGGAGTCGTTACATCACCTCTCTGCGCAGGAAGCCTTTCTCAATCCTTTACCCTTTATTTGTGTGCGATTGCACTTATTTGAGAATGTGCCTGTGGCACTTATTTAGGGGGACATATTTTGCCTGGGCGGATGAGGGATCCCGACTTATTTTGCTTGCAGAGAGGTTGCTCCTGGTCTCCTATGAGGACTCGGGTTTTTCCCGGATGAACTGCAATTCTCTTGAGTTAGCCCTGTTCCCTCACGATCCGGTTGCTGCTATGCAAGACCTTTTCTGCCTGCACCCTTTTAAGCCGCTAGGTGGTTCCTAATGCTTGAAGACTCTAGTAAGACCGTGTATTATCCTTAGGTGCCCATCACAAGCGAGTTTCGACTGCCCCGTGTTTTGGCGGGAAGGGCCTTTCATCAGCATAGAACCTCTTCAAGGAGTGAGCCGGTTGCGGGCAGCTTAGACAAGGTTTTCTTTGAAGAGCTAGAGAAAGAGTTTTTTTTTTTTAAGGGGGTTTAAGTAAAGTAGTGTTTGAGGTCATGCCCGTTTACCGGGAGGACCTCGACTTTTCCTTCCAGAGTCTGCAATCGGAAAGTATGGGAACCTACCTTTTCTTTAACCTGAAAGGGACCTATCCATAGTGCTTGAAATTTGGCATGTTTTCCTTTCTCTTCGTGTGCCTTATCCCACTTTAGGACAAGATCTCCTACTTCAAATTTTTTATCTCCTGCAGACTTTTTATCAAACCATTTCTTGATCCGACTCTGGTGGATGGCGAATTTCTCCCGGGTTTTCTGCCTTTCCTCTTCTAGTTTCAGCAGGGTGTCAATGCGGGTTTGCAAGGCGGGGCAAGGGGTACCGTGGCACTCTTGAGACAACTGTAGAGTGGGAAGAGACAAATTGGGTGGGAGGACGGCTTCTTTCCCATACACGAGAAAATATGGTGAGGTGCCTATTGATGACTTAGGGGTGACGCGATCAGCCCAAAGTGCGTTTTGGAGAGCATTATGCCAGTTTCGTTGGTGAGACAGAAGGGTCTTTTTGATGATGCGGATCAGATTTTTATTTGTTGATTCTGCTAGACCATTTCCTTGGGGATAGTACTTTGCAGAGTGTTTAAGAACAATGCCATTTTCTAATGCAAAATCATATAATTTAAAAGATGAAAAATACGTTGCATTATCAAACACCAAGGAAGTTGGAACGCCAAAACTGGTAATGATGGAGTGAGTGACAAATTGCATTACCTCCTGATCGTTAACTTGGCGTAATGGTACCGCTTCAACCCACCTGGTGAAATAATCAGTGGCCGTCAGAATGTACCTATGTTGCTTAGAAGAGTGGGGTAAAATCTCACCAATGACGTCCAAACCCCATTGTTGAAAAGGTTCTTCTACTGCTACTGACAACAAAGGAGCAGCCGGACGCGCTTCTCGGCTTGCAAATTTATGGCATTGAATGCATTTCCGAACATATGCGTGGGCATCTCTGAAAAGGGTTGGCCAATAATAACCTGCACGCATAATTTTATGGGCAGTGGTATCCCCGGCGAAATGACCTCCTGCTGGTCCATCGTGCAGCTCGGTTAAGACTTTCTGATCTTCATCATGTTCTAGGCAGCGTAACATTACTCCATTGGAATGTTTCTTGAAAAGCTTCTCTTGGATTAACCGGTAGGACGCGGCTTTGAGTCTGATGGCACGTTTCTGCCGGGCATCTAGATTTGAGTCCAATACACCGTGTGCCAAATATCCCGAGATATCCGAGTACCAAGACGGGTTCCTTTCCTGAGGCATGACGTCAGTTTGGTACATATCAATCTCTTGCTCCCAATTATCTTCTTCACTCTTTTGGGAACCTGCGGCCTCTGCAGCCATTTGGCATAAACCCTGTCCTTTAATTGTGCGTGCTGGCTTAAACTCTAAGTCGTACTCTTGCATACACGCAACCCAGTTCCCTCTTCTCTCGCCCAACTCTTGCTGCATGAACAGTGAGCGAACAGCTGGATGGGGAACGTAAACTGTGACATGGTTTTTCAAGATGTACGGTCTGAAATGTTTGACCGCTTTGTATACCGCATAAGCCTATTTCTCGATTTCAGGATAATTTAATTCAGCTCCCTGCAGACCAGTGCTCATGAACGAAATGGGACGCTCGTCATTATTTATGTCCTTTTGTGTGAGTACGGCTGCCAGGGATGAGTCTGAAGCAAACGTGTACAGGCTGAAATCTCTACCGAAATCTGGGCTCTGGAGGGAAGGCGCTTCGGCTATAGCTTTCTTGATCTGGTCGAAAGCTTCCTTTTCGGGTTGATTCCATTTGAAGGTGGCATTTTTCTTTATCATTCCCTGCAGTGGTTTCACTATCTGGGCGAAATCTGATATGAACTTACGTACAAAATTTATCTTTCCCAAAAAAGACTGCATTGCTTTCTTACTGCTGGGGGGAGAAATCTGAGCAATGGCTTTCGCACGTTCGGGATCAACGACAATGCCCTGTTTAGTTATGATGTGACCTAGTAGATTTCCCTCTGCTACGGCAAAAACGCTTTTCTTTGGGTTGAGCGAGATACCGTATTTTCTGCATCTTTCGAAGATCTGTCTGAGGTGACGCAAATGATCCCCTCGGCATTTAGAGAATACCGTAACATCATCCAAGTAGACTACCACACTTTGGCCTATCAGGCCCCTGAATGCTATATCCATAGCTCTTTGGAATGTTGCCCCTGCGTTGATTAATCCAAAAGGCATGCGCCTGTAAGCGAAAGTTCCCCACTTAGTCCGAAAGGTAGTCTTTAACCTATCTGGTTCGGCCACCAGTACCTGATTGTAACCAGAGAATCCGTCCAATAGAGAGAACATCTCTGACCCGGACACTGCCTGTAATATTTGCTCCATAGGGGGAACTGGGTAATTGTCTTTACTCGAGGCCGGGTTTAGGTTCCGGAAATCTACACATAGGCGAATTTCACCTGACTTCTTCCGTACCGAAACCAAATTGGACACCCATGTGGAGTGGCGAACTTTGAAGATAATGCGGGCATCCAAAATTTTCTTGAGTTCTTTTAGAATCAGTGGTTCCATTGTAGGGTGTACTTTCCTAAGCTTTTGTTGAAATGGTTTGACATTTTCTTTGATCGGTATCACGTGTTGTATGATTCGAGTATCGTATGTGCGTAATTCCTCATATGTCCAAGCGAACACGTCGCGATACTTGCGAAAAAGCTGAGTGAAATACTGGGCCTCTTGGGGGGTGCAGTCCTTCCCGAGGTTGACGAATTTAGGATTATCCTCTGATCCCAAATTCACTTGTCGATGAGCTAAAATAGAGCTCTGTACTTTTGCATTTGGTGGCCCACGGAAACGGTTTTGCAGATCGAAAAGCTTTTCAAGTGATACCACCCCTTTAGGCATGGGGTTCCCTTTGACTTGCTCGTACTCCTTTTGCATAGCTTGGTCGTGCTCATCTTCATCTATAGCAGCGTCTTTGAATATCTCTGAGTTGCACATAAATTCCAGCACCTGTTGATCATCATCAAAAACACGCAAATTAGTGATATTGTCTGGCACGGATGGTTTATACATAACTTCAATAGAAAACCCGTCCCTCAAGGGGGTAAACCTGGCGGCAGCGTTAGCCAGAGTATCTGCTGCTGCGTTATGCATTCTTAGAACAGACTTAATTCCAAAAGCATCAAAAGCAGAAATTAATCGCCATACCTCTTGCTGATACGCCTTCAAATGTGGAGACAAACAGTGAATAGTGTTGCGTACCTGCCGAGTGATAATCTCGGAGTCTCCAATGACCCGTAAGCATTTTACCTTCAAATCCAGTGCCTTTTTAAGCCCAAGGATCAAAGCTTCGTACTCGGCAGTGTTGTTAGTGCATTGGAACTCGAGTCGACAAGAGACTAAGAATTTTTTCTTATGCGGATCAATCAAAACGCAGCCAGCGCCAGAACCATCGAGATTCTTGGAACCGTCGTAATACAATGTCCATATATCATTTTCCGGGTCCTTGGGGGTGGTGGTTTTCGGAGGAATTTCGGCTTGGTGTGATACAGTTTGGGCTTGTTCCTCTGCGACGAGAATCATTTCAGAAAGGACCTCGGGGCCTACTGCAGACTGGGGAGGTCGGTAACATCCAAAAATGGAATCTAGAAAACACATACCAAGTTCCTCCTGGGCGAAGCTGATGGGTTCATTTGTGGCATCCAAATCAGTTACAGTGTGTTTCATGTATGGTTCACTTTCGACTCTGATTTGGTTGTTTCTCCCTTTGTAAGGTAGCCATAAGTGAGACCAATCTGTGGCGAAGTATCCTTGCAATTTGCTAGACCAGTCTCTACTAAGCAGTACACCATAGGCTTCTGGGATGTCAACAACCACAATATCAATACATTGATGAACCCTAGAGTCGGATGAGAGGCGGATAATGACATTGTTTAATTCTCCAACTGCTGGTACTTGTGATCTGTCCAGTTGAATGATTTTTGCGTCAGTTTTCTCTGGGAGGATGTTGAGTTTCTTGCACACAGATAGAGGCATGACATTCGTGGATGCACCAGAGTCAACGAGGAAATTGTGGACGTTGAAATTAAACATCTCAAAAGATAAGAGAAATGGAGGGGTGGATCCTCTCAAATTCGTGTTGACAGCGTTCACTATAGATTGGATATCTGGACTGGTTTGTGCAGACGTGTTGCTGACGTTCTTCGTATTTTGGTTGTTGGTGAAAGCTTTTAGGATAAGTTCCTTTTGGTTCGTGATGCGGGCCAACTCGTAGAGCGAGATATTAGCCCTGGTCTTTTTCATGTCCTCCACTATGTTGTAGCTAGTATCGGTTTGGGGACTGGGTTCGGTGGTGGTTTTCGAGGGTTCCACCGGGAGCTTGGTCTTTTGACTTGCTTTGCTATTACTATTCATGGGCTTTTCTGGTGTAGCTTGTCCTTCATTTCTAGGAGGAAGAATTTTCCTCAGGAAAGCCCTTTTCTTATCCTCATATGATTGTTCAGGAATAGAGCCTTTGCTTCTAAGACTGTAGTTTCGAGTGGGCTGAGCCTTGGGACTGCCTGCCATGTTGATATCAATGGGAGCAAAACTCTCTCCCCCGCGGATTACATCGAAAGTTAAGACAGAGGCTCCTGATTCCCCATCTAGGAGTGAAACCTCATCTCGATCAGAAGCTTCATCCTCTGTCAGGCTTCCTGGAGTTTGATCATCCAAAAGTTGGTTAACCACTGCGGTCATGCTGCCAATCCATTGCGGGCACGTTTTTTCAGAATGGGCAGCTTGGTGAAAAGAGCAAAAAATGTCTTTCCCTATCTCCTCCACGTTGAGAGCGGCACTGGTGTTTGACGGAGGCCTGCTGGTGTTGGGATTGCTTTTCTTGAAAAAGGGTTTCGGAGGTTTATTTGTAGTTGAGGTTTCAACGCCTTTTCTCTTTAAATCAGAGACCTCATTCGTTAATAGTTTGAGGGTCTTGGCCATACTTTCGAAATCGAAAGTTTCTCTCTCTCTATTTGGGGTGGAAGACTGACCCTTTTTAGTGGTTGATTTGTGATCATCCTTTCCGTCATGGTCCATGACTCCTATTGACAACATGTCTTTTTATACCGCGAGAGCAGCAGCGTAATTTGCTGTAAGAGTAGCGCGGGCCTCACGTTTGACGAAAACGGAAATATCCCTAGGGAGGGCTTTAGTATAGTAGTCGATGGTGATAGAATCGTCCAATGCTAAGTTTGGAGGAAATTTTTGCAATATGGTTGCGAAGCGTTGGTTAAAGTCTTTAACTTTCTCTTTTCTATGAAACTTGATGGTGCTTAGCTCTGTGAGGAGCATAGAGGGTGTTTTATCTTCTGCAAACTTTTGCAGGAACACACGACGGAACTGGTCCCATGAAGTAATAGACGCACTGGGTAGGGAGCGGTACTAGGTGGCTGCCTGGCTTACAAGAGTGTGTGGGAAAAGTTGACATGCAACATCATCGGACTGAACTCTCATGATTTGTAGAGACAGATAAAAACTACTAATATGGTCTTCTGCCGATGTGCCTTTCTCTGGATCGAACTTAGGAAGATGCTTCTCTGGGTGTCTGGGCATATCATGGAGAGGACCTAAGAGGGCCAAAGGGGATTGAGCCATCCAGGCCAGGGGCTGCACCCTCCTGGGGCGCTGATGGTGTCGGGTTTCTGCTTCAGACTCACTTCCCGTCCCTGACACCGATGTTCCTTCATGATGACGAGAGTGTTCATCTCGGTGTCTTTCACGGTTATTCACGTTTCTAAGCAGCTCCCAGTTGTAAGGGGGGGGTCTATTTTGGTTTTGGTGGTGATTATGGTTGGCGTGGTGTCTCAAGTCGCGAATGATATTTCCTCTACCACCACGACCTTGACCCCTGTTGACTCCACCTTCATTTCTTCGAGGCCTATTTCCTTCCTCTGCATTCCTTCGGGCTGTGTTACCTTCTCTCTCGTTTCTTCTTTCCCCTTCTCCTTCTCGTGGGGAATACACTTGGTTGTTGGTCCACTGATGTAAGTCAGGCTGCGGTTCGGGGAAAGGTTCCGTATCAGGGAAACCTTCACTATCGTGGGTAACGGGGTCATTTTCCTGGACAGCCCGTGCAAGGTCCTCAATCATGGTATTCACAAGTTCAGGTATGGTGCGGACCAGCACGCCATTGCGAGTGATGTTATCGGCAGGGGTCCTAGTGTGGGCTAGGAATTCCATGATAGGGGCATACCGTAAATCCCTGATGAGATTACGGGCAACTGGGCGTAAGGCTCTCAGCTGTTCGTTAGTGATTTCGAAGTATCGGGCTTCCACCGTTGGAATATCTTCTAAGGGGGGAAGGGAAACTTCGTTATTTATGACCTCCCGGCGGGGAGTTTGGGATGGAATGTCTGTTGTATGCTGGGAGGATGCCATGGCCCTCCTTCTAGCGCCAAATCTGTTGACGGGAAAATATGTCCGACCAACAGTAGGGGATCTCCCCGGTAGAAAGTCCCAATTAGACTTTGAACCGTTTGGAGTAGGGATCCCGTCCGGGGTGTGGGTCCGGCTACCACTCAAATGACTATCTCTCCGGTTTCGAGCAACCTGATTGAAACTGCAAACATACACTCATTCACATGATACAGAATACATGACTGATGTATAAAACCAATATATGACACCGTGCGTAGCAAGGTAATAGACAGAATGCATACACTCAGGAAGTGTCGTTAGCAACACATCTATGAGGTATGCATGCAGGATAATCTGACCGCCAAAGAAACAGTTCTTTGTGGCGAGAATATCCCTTAACTTTCCGAAAGATAAAACGAAATGCTAATAAAACAGTTCATTAACATTCATCATGAAGTAAATAATAAACTAGAGCATCATCAACACAATCACAGATAGCTATGGTGCATAAATGATACTATTGATAACACAGATTCATTAATCAGAAGATATTCTGAAACTGCACGCAGAATACACACAATGTTGTCACAGCTAAACACATCATCCAATCAAAGGGGTTTTAACATGTATTATATTTCATATATCAAGAGTATGATTCTTCAGTTACAATGCAATAATGCCTTTCAGTCCAAAAAAGAGCAGCCCTTACAATGTTTCCCACAGGGGTATTTATAGGTTCAACAGGCGCACTTATGGCCTTCCGACGGTTCAGCTTCCCGGCGGTTCAGCTTCCCTTTTGCCGAAACTGCGACCTGCGACCTGGTCGCAAGTGTGACCTGCGACCTGGTCGCAAGTGCGACCTGCGACCTGATCACAAGTGCGACCTACGACCCAGCGGTTGAACTATGGAGGTGGTCGCGCAGTTGAAGTTTCTGGATCGTCAACTTTCTTGCCCTTGAGGAAGTCTCGCCAAGCCTGGTAATCTGCTGTTATGGGAGCGACAAGAGGGCTTTCCTCTTTTATTCAGTGCATACATTCTAGGGCATTCGGTACCAGAGTCTCCTTCTTCTGAGAGATCAGCATCGAGAGGGAGGCAAGCTTGGTGTAGATTTGTACCGGCGTGACAAGCAACCGATTTAGGTTTTCTTGTGATGCCTCGAATTCTGGTGCGGCAGCAGCTTGTCTCACGGGTTGCAGGAAAGACTGAATTTCCTGTTCTACCTGCTCCAAGTCTTTAGTCTCATTCAGTGCCCCTAATGATGGAATGTGATGAAGAGCATTCATGGAGTCAATGCCGCTGATCAGGTGATTATATGCAGACATTACTTTGTCCAAATCTTTGGCCAACTTGTCTTTGGATTGCATATTCATCCGAATTTGCACTTTGGCTTCTTGTGTATGACTCCAATCCTTCCTAGGCACATGTTCGGGAGCTTGCGGATACTGCGCTGTCCAGTTCATCATTTTGTCCAAAGCTGCCGAGGCTTCCCTGAGCTGTTCGTGTTTCTGCCTGGTTTCCTCTCGTGCCTCTGCTAACGGGGACATTGTTTGTTTCAGGATGAGCATTTCCTGGTATACTTGCTTCATTGTCATCTCCAACACATCACACCTCCTTCTCGACCGCCGCTGGGACCTTCATTCACTGGCGGGCTCACTCTCAAGTCAGCAAGATCTCATTTTCTAGCTCTGATTTTTCCCGCGCTCGCTAGTCCGTTCGTGTTTAGATAATTTCCGCCTATCCTTGTGACATTTTCCCTCTCGTGGCCGCGGGGAAAAAGGTACCGCCGACGCTATCATATAAAAGGATTAGTCCTTGTGTCTCGGACTTATGTCTTTCCGGGTACACCGTAGAGATGGCGGGATGGCCTCATGCCTAAGGATTTCCTTTTCTCTTGCCGTATCTTGAAAGAGAATTGGTCAAATGTCAATCGGGTCAAGTCGAAGACTTCTTCTTCTTGCTCCTCGGGAAAGTCATCAACATTGAGGGTACTTCTCGCGCCACCTGCAGGGATATCCAGGGGAGATAGGTCAATGTCATCTATTAGCTCGTTCTCTTCATCCTGCGTTTGACCCTTTTCTTTCTCCTTTTGTCGGCGCTCTGCTTCCGCCTTGTCGTGTTCTTCTTTCCTCCGGCGTTCTGCCTCTGCCTCTGCTTCCTTTTCCTCTTTTCTCTTTCTCTCTGCCGCGGCGGCTTGTTCTGCCTTTTTCTGGCGATCGACTTTGTCGAGTTCTTCCTTCAGTGCCTTTTCTGCCGCCGCCTGTGCCTCCTTTTCCTGTCTTTCCTTCTCCTCTTCCTTTTTCTTTTTTCGCTCTGTCCTGGCATCTTTCTTACGTTTCTCTTCATCTTCCTTCATCTTCTTCTCCTCTTCCTTCTTGGCTTGGTCTTCTGCTTCCCTTTGCTGATCTGTGGTGTCAGGCCCCGTACTGGTCTGTGTTTTCTTATCTTTGGAGGAAGAAGAGCCTCCTAAATTCTGGTGATCCTCTCCTTCTCGGTCAGAGTCGATCCCTGGAGCTAGATGCCTTTCTCGCATTGTACCAGCTTTTTTCGTCTCCTTCCGCCCCGGGCGCTCGACGTGCTAATAACTCCATCTAAAAATTGCCCTTTTTACAATGCTCAGGAACTATCCTGACTGGGTCATAAGTTCGGCAATCCAGATTTCTGAAGTGATAACTTTTTACCTCTTCCCCTTCACGCCCTACTTCTCTGAAGTCCTTGACTGTATAAGCACCAATGGTGAGAGGTAGAGCGGGCCAAGTTTCTTCTTCCCTTTGGAAAGGACGTTAGAGAAACCCGAGGTCATCTGGAAACATACCTCCTGCATGAGCACCTTATCGGTAATAAACTTAGGCAGAGCATGTGGTGCTTTAAACGAGCCAAATACTCGGATGATTGTGAATTCAGCGAATGGAAACCAGTGTGCCACCTGACCTAGTGTCTCCATTGCTCGCCAAGACATGCAGGGGGTGTCTTGACCAAATAGTTTCCCGTAAAGGGTGGGAATGAATATATGAGAGATTTGCTCGATGTCTGACTTGTACCTGGATTCCCAGAATACCTTGGTCTGCAAATGTATTGCCTGGGTCTGTTCGGAGTCCCAGTTATGTGGCCATCCCTCAACATGCAGCTGGGCATAGACAGCATCTAATAGATACGAAGCCATATAGAATTCCGATGGCGCTCCCTCATCTGGGGCTAAAGCTGAAGCCAAATTTGTGTGCATGGAGCCCATTAATATACCAGCCCAATTGAACCGAGTGCCGTGTACTGTTACGTGTTCCATAATGGTTGCCCATGTTCCGTTGAAAGTGGTAGCGTCCGAACGTCCGTACACTCTGCACAACATGGCGGCCACTAACTTATACACCTTCCTCAGACTGGCCACCGGGTACTCCTGGTCTTTCTTGATTTTAAATTTATCTGGTTCCGCCCACCATCTTCTGATTGTATCCACCATCGGTACTTCATTTGCGAAAAACCATCTCGGGGTAAAATTTACCTCTGGTTGGGGTAGTGAGTAGTAGATCTGTGCCTTTAAGCTCTCCAACGTTGCAAAAGATTTACCTCTACTGTCTCGAATTGCGAAATTCTTAGGATCCGTCTTCTGTATGATCCAATCTAACATTTCTGGGCATGGAAAGATGACGGGATGTGACCCTGCTAGGTGCAATTTAGATCTCTTGACCTTCAGGTATACTTCCCGGTCCGGGAGATCTTCTGGAAACTCATCTTCCGTTATGGCGAACTCGTGGTATACTTCATACCACCGAAGGCTGTCCTCCTTTGCGAAGGTGCAAAGGGTATCTCTGTATATTGGTGGAGGAGATGTTTGTATGTCTGTGTCTGACTCTTCCTCCACCACCGGCTTACTTCTCCTTCGGGATACCCGGGGTGCCATATTGCTAGAGTCGGAGAGGGCCGGTACCGTGTCTGCTCTAAATTCACCTGTTGCATTCAAGAAAGAATCCCAGGATGAGAAAGACATGATGATAATGGCTAAATAAAGTCTACACATGCAAAGTTTAATTGACTGTTCTCTGGGAGTCGCTGGGTCGCTGATCCACAAAAAGGACTCACACGCGACCTCGCGACCTTGCGACTAGGTCGCAGGGTCGCAGAGTCGCTAACAGGGAGTCGCGCGACCTTGCGACCTTGCGACCGAGTCGCTGGGTCGCAGGTCGCACTTGAGCCTGTCGGGGGGGTTTCGCGCGCGCGCGACTTTGCGGCTAATCTTTCCCTAACGGGAAAAGTATGCGGCTTGAAAGGGCCTAAACTGACAATAAGGCATAGCCATGAGGAATTAGGCAAGAGACGGGTGACCTTGGGGTTTTTGGGAAACAAAACAACGGTGAAACTCAAAAGAAAACCCTACATCCTCTCCAGCAAATAAATAAGACTGTGGGGAGGCTCAATAATGGCAAGAAATGCTTAAGAGGGAAACATAGGGAGGAAAAGGCAACTTACCCGGAAGAAAACGCGCCAGTCGACCTGTCAGAGCAATTCCACGGTTTTCGCTGAGAGTCACATATGCGACCTAGTGACCCGACCTTATATAAAAAGGTCGCACGTGCGGATACTTAATGAGGTCGCAAGTTGTAAGTTTACGACCTTGTGACCTTGCGACCTTCAGGTCGCTGAGTCGCAAAGGTCACTGAGTCGCTAATTTCTTTAAAACTTCATTTTGCGACTTTGCGACCTTGCGACCTTGAGGTCGCTAGGTTGCAAGGTCGCAAGTTGATTGATTTCTGACTCTTGCGACCTGGCGACCTATGCGACCTTAGGGTTGCAGAGTCGCATAGGTCGCATGGGTCGCAAATAATGGATATGCGACTTAGCGACTTGCTTTTAAAACTTTACTTGGCTTTTTTCCTTCTTTAGTTTCAAAGGGGGCTCCAAAAATTTTGAAGTGTGTGTTATGATTTTATGTATTTTTGGAGGGTGTTGTAGGAGCTACAACAAGATCCCGGCAAAATTCCCCGAAAAAGGGGTAAACATATACTGGGTAGATATCGCTTCGTAGCCATTTAACGAGTTCAAAACGACAAGTGTCTCGACAATATTTTCAATTTTAGAGAGTCAAAAAAGAGCTGAAAGGTGACTCCTCCTGGAGGAATGAGTGGTATAAAGGGAAGCAACTATTTCTGGTGATGGTAGAACTAATTAGAACAAGATAAAGGTCAAGAGGTCAAGCAACAAGACCACCATCACAGCGTCTTCTAAGAATGGGTGAAACAACCAAGTGAAGGTACATGATTAGCCAAGCAGATAGTGACAATGGAGTGAGAAAAACAAGGCTCAATTAGCAAAACAAGTCGATAAAATGGAAATCAGAAGAGGTAAAATGGGAATGGTTTCATTTTTACACAAGCTTGAAATCAGGAAACTCTCCTTGAAGTTGGTTTCATTTTTACACAAGCTTGAAACAAAGATAAACTATGCTTGAAACCGGTTTCATTTTTACACAAGCTTGAAACGGAAACAAACTATGCTTGAAAAATTAAGCATGCCCCCAGCATGGTGACTCAATTCGAGGTACATGCCCCCCAAGCTTCAGTCCATATGAATGGCAGATGGATTGAAGGTTCAAATGATGAGATCAAGAGAAAGACTCAACTGGGATTATACGAGATCTAGCGAAACTCGAATTGAACAGGAAAGTGTTTCATTGTTTTAACAAGGTTGACACATTAAAAGAACTATCCTCAGATGACTTTGTTTCATTTTTTAATGAGGTTGATACAGAAGACAAACTATCCTCAGCTCTGATGACCTTGTGTCATTTTTTAAGGAGCTTGACACAAGAAAACGAACTCTGCTCCGACAACCTTGTTTCATTTTTTAGGGAGCTTGACACAAGACAAGGAACTCTGCTCCAAAGAAAACTCATCATGATGAATAAGAAGTGATGGCTTCCAAGAGGTTCTCATCCGATGGGAGAACAACATCTCGGAAATCAAGACCCAATGCCCCCAGCACATGATGCGCAATGGCACTATCACCGAATGTAGGCATGGGACAGGTAGCCACATAATTGACCTGCGGTAGGGAAGACACAACCGGTGGATAAAGAATGGGAAGGGAAGATGGTGGGCCAACTGCCATATCGGGACCAAAGAATGAAAGCTGATCAATGGTCATGATCCGACCTTTGTGTGGAAAACAAATCACACGAAAGAGGGAGGAGATAAGTGCACCCATGGCATAAGTATAATCGTGCCCCAAGAGTAAATTGAAATCCAAGGGGCCTGGAACAACCATCATGTCTATATAGACGATTTTCCCTCCCAAAGTAACAGGCAACTTCGGAAGGATCCCTAACGATTGACTGGTTCCTTTGCTAAAAGCCAACAGATTTTGAGTAACAGGCATAAGCGGTGGAGAACCAAAAGCTTGCCAAGTAGTTGAGGATAAAATACTAACAGAAGCGCCTTCATTTATAAAGGTGCTGGGTACGACCAGATGAGATGCATGTACCGTGATCTCAAAGGGCACATAAAAAGGAAGGCGATAACCTGCGAATCGACTCCAATCAAAGGAAGCGACAAAACTACTTGGAGGGGGTACCATCGAACTGAGATGGTCTTCCCCAAGTGTTACTGGAGCAAGAGGAGCATCCTCCTAGACCTCCATCATGGAATCAGGAGGAGCAACTTCTTGAATTACATGGACGGGATGATATTTCTCCAAGTTCGAGGAATCTGAAGAAACAAGAGGAACATGAGGGGGATGAGATCCACTCTCGACGGAAAAGACCTTATGAACTGTAGGCATGATCAAGTCGATCGATTCCACATCCAATGGTTAGTTAGGAATGGATTCATGATTATAGGGATCCCAACTTCCCTTCCTCCATCTATAAAATCTTGCCCTCTCTATTTTCTAGCTAGCTAAACTGGTAGGAAGGAAACTATAGTTGGGCAACTATTGAGAGCAGAGCCAAAGATAACCCCATAAGAGAGAGAGCTTCATCCAGATTCCTGACAGGATTTGTTGAGACACGCTCCGCTGCAAGCCTCGCCGAGGAAGATCATAGCGTCAGAGCATTTGGTTGTAATCTCCCTTTTGTCATTTATAATATAAGTGACTCTGATTTTGGTTCCATTCTTGTGTTTACTCTTTCATGTGATGCAATGAATTATATCCTCTCTGACTGATATATAGTTACATGATTTAAGTATTACGTTGTATGTCGCCATTTCTCTGCGTGTGTACAGGTGTCTGAACGTGATGAACAGAAGGATTGTGATCTGTCGAGCTAGGGATGAGGAGCACCACTTCTTCATCGACAACAACAACGTCAGATTTGAGGTAGACTACTTATTGTGGTCTTTGTCTTTCTTGTAACTAGGAATCGACGTCATTGCTTGATTCGATCGTTGCTAGACCCAATCTAGGGCTAGTGGGATCGCCTCTATCCGCAGAGGGGATTTACCTCCTCAAAAAAGAGGCAAAGGAAGTCCACCATCTTGGACAAGCCTCCCCATGTTGCTTGGAAGGAAATTTCCCTCCCAGTCAAAAATGGCTCCGAAACTTCTGGCAGTGACAGCTCCAGCTCTCCATCCTCAAGCAGCGACGGCTCTGGGCATGAGGACTCAGCCTTGAAAATTTCACACTCTCCCTCCTCGTCTGATTTCTCAGCCCAGAAGCCCAAATAAATGGCTAGCGACCCGGATGAAGGCTACAACTGCCCAATTGTGGAAGAAAATCCACCCCACAACTACAACTAGTCTCATGAAAGGTTCTCTTCTATTTTTTTGGTGTTTTTGGTCTTGGAATCGGTGTATTGTCGGCAATTTAGAATGAATGCTCTATAGCACAGCTAGTTCTAGTTTATTGATGCACATGAAGTTCTGGAACATTAACAATATGCTAGTTTCCCATGCTTGGGCAGCAAATTTTTGGGTCAGTTTCCCGGTCACGGGTGGCCTACATTATGAAGTTCTGGTACAGTTTTCTTTTTTTGATTTAGCATCACTCTAGCGTTGGCTAGTTTAGCCAGCCTAGAGGTGAATGCTCACTATGTACACTATGTTTTTATTAATAGATTAAACCAAATTAGAAAAAAAAACAAGCTATGTTATTGCATGCACAAAATTATAACTAGTATGTTAACTTTGTTTGAAATAGAGTTGGCATTGTTATACATAATAGTCATTGTGAATAACTCTTATGTGGAAAAGATGTTTTTGGAAAAGAAAATGCATTCACATTCATAAGTATAGAATCTATTGTGTTAATCCCTTTGGAAAAGAAAACATAAGCATATGCAAAATGGAAATTGCTCCTTGGGATAGTTATCTTGAAAGCTTGTTATGAATTTTCATGCACAATATTATTATATTATATGTTAGCTTTCCTTTGGAAATAATATGAAAGTGCATGCAATATTTTTTTAGTGTTTGCTAGAAAGATGACATTTGATAGTGATTTGTTTGTTACTAATGCATGTGAAATGATGTTAAAGAAGGAACTTCATGTCAAATTGGTTATGTTTTATACATGCATACAAATAGTTGTTGAAGTGTCACAAATAAAGATTTATTATTGTTTTATTAGTATTTTATCTCATCATGATATTAAGTGTGTTGACGACAGCAATGGCAGGAAAGGAGGATGACTTCAAAAAAGGATTTTTCAATATTAACATTGTGGAAGATAAGGAGTTGTTAGTTCATGCAGGTTTAGGAGTTCCAACTGCAGGATGACCCACTGAAGGAAACAATCTGACTATAAAGATTGAGATTGTGGGTAAATGGTATCATGATGATTGTAATAGCTTATAACTAGTTATGTTTCAGTTAAGATTACTTTTCTATGTAATTTTTATGACAATGGTCAAGGTATGGACTCCCTTATAACCATTGAGTGAGGGGTGAAAACCCTCATGAGTGTTTAATAATAAAATTAAACGTTTGTTGGTTTTCAATCTGCGGGGTTTCCAGGGTATATCGGTGTCTAATGATGTGATTTTTCATAGTGTAGTTTTCATGATGTTAATTTATTTCATGATGTGATTTTTATATTATCCATTATATGATTTACTAATTGAATTAAAATGATCATGGGATCGATGCATATTTATAGCGAGAAATTTAAGTTAATATGCTACAACAAGGAGAGTTAATGGTTGTGTAACACACTATGCTTGTTACTAAATATTTCTCTAGGTGATTATGATGGTTATTATAATGGTTAATGAGGGAATATAGAAAGAAATTTAGAAAGTTACACATTGGTAAATGTTGAAAATTTTTCCTAACTCTATGCATTTTCCTGCGAGGTTACCAGGGTATGTTACAACATTCTATACACTCTCAAATGTAATTTTATCATGGATCAGAATTAAATGAAGCAAAAATTTGATCAAAATTACTTAGATACCATTTTACCGAAAGGGATCAATTTGTTTCTTTGTCTAAAACCATATAAAGAAAAAGTCCCTCAAATATAACAACCATTAAAATCTTGTTCTAAATTTTTTTGCCCCTTATACTGTATCACCAAATGCATTTGGATAGTGGCTTACATATTATCACTTCCATGAAAATCTAAGATCCATCAAATTTGTATGTATCTTGCTGAAAGAAAGTGATGGATCCAAGTGCCATGTTCAAACTAGTCTGATTGAATTGGATGAAGAAGGTTTTATTTGGTTGCAACTATAAATTTTTCTTGACTAATGTGAGCATCAAATGATTCAAGGATTTTTAATATAGTGGAAGGATACACAACCAAAGTATTCCACATGGAAGCCAACCACCATTTTGTAACAATTTCCAATTTTGAAACTTTGAGGACAAGGTTGTTCTTTAAGTGGGAAGGCACATTAGAGTCCTAACATCACCAACCAGAACATAGATAGAATACTATGTATTGCTATGTAATGAAGGTTACCATTAATAAATAAATCCATTTTAGTAGTGTGAACAAAACTATTATCAGAAGTCTTACTCGAAGGTTCCACTGACTAGAATGTTCCTACTTTAGAATATTTGTAGGGGATAGGAGTGGTATATATAGAGGTAGAAACATTGTAAAACATGTCTTGTGGAATCACTTGTAATTTTTCTATACTATTGGTGGTTTCCTCATCAAAGAAGTGAGTGAACAAAGCTTCCATATTAATAAAGGTATATTTTCACTTATATTTCCATTTAGGTATATTGTTTTCATTTATATTTCCATTTTGTTAATTATTCTATTAATTTTTGAAATATAAATCGATATTATTTTTTCTCTTGCTTTAAATATTTATATCTAGTATCTTACAACTTTAGCTAAACATGTGGGGAGTTACATCTTCAAATCATTGGGATTCGGTGGATTTAAAGTAAATGGGATCAAGGTATGGAAAATTCTATCTTTGTTTCTCCTATGTCAACAACATCAATTGGTCGAATTCTTAGGAAAAATGAGAGCTTCATTAAGGGATTTTTGAGGTAAAAAATGGGCCTCAAAATGAAAAATGTACTAACTAAATCAACTATAAAAGAATAATGTCATCTAAAGGGTAAATATTTTTGGAGGGAAAAAAACGAAAACAGTTTTTTCATCGTAATTTTGACTTACTTTGTTATTGTTTACTCAATTTTCAAGTGTGAGCACTTGTTATATGTGGAAGTACATTCGGGATCCAACAAGTTCCCACACTCAACAATTGAGTAAACCTACAAGGATACAAGTAAAAAATACAATTAAAAAACTTGTTTTCCTTCTTTCCTTTAGAAATTCATCACTCTTTTTATTATTTTTTACGATCATTTTATTATTTTATTTAGGAGGCCCATTTTAGACCTCAAAATTTCCCTAATGTGAGCATACACATCAAATTTTCTCCTAATCACTCTTATTCCAAGAACATCAACTAGTCAAATTCTTAGGACAATAACTGGTATGAGTCATACTCATCAAATAAAATAGGAGAGTATTAAGGTAAATTTATTCTCATTATTATAAATATTTTGCTAAAATATTTCTCCTTTTCCAAGTAATTAAAATGTAACTTTTTATTTATTTTACAATCGAGAATTTGTAATGATGAATAAGAATATTCTACATGATTTGATTGATGTTGGGCTTTGAATTTCAATTTGAAGAATAAGATAATTTATCACAATGACTTAGTTTAAAACATCAATATATTTCTTGGGATTTATTTCCAAATTAAAATTGATCATCATAGCCTCAAATATTTTTTGAAGAAAAGGACTTCATCCCCTAAGAAACAAGAATGGGTAACCAAAATGATTGACCATGATTATCATGTCATTTATAAGGGAAAAGAGAACGTGTACATTTATGCTCTTTCCAGGAAATATAAAAATGAAGGGTTGCTCCCTTCACTCTCCTTCATTTTAATATATTGATTAAATGATATTCACCATGAATGGTTCCTATATTCCAATACTTCTAGCTCGATCCAACAATTGCAACATGGTTCCCTTGCACCACTTGGATACACTTGGAAAAATGAGGAGCTATGCTATAAAAGCTACTTGTATTTGATCAAATAGTCAAATTTTAAATCCATTGTGCTCTCTAAAATCCATGCCTTGGAAACAAATAAACATTATGGCTTTTAGAAATCATATGAACATATCAAATGTTCATTTTTTTGGGAAAGAATGAATAAAGATATCTACACTTTTATGGTTGATGTGATATTTTCCAATGAAACAAGGGAGAAATAGTGAAAACTCCAAGAGCACTACGAATTTTCCTATTCTACTTATTTTATGTACAAATATATCTATGGAATTCATCACTGGATTACCCAAACCTGCAAATAAATATTCCATCTTGGTTTTTGTTGATAAAATTTTCAAGTATATTCATTTTTGTCCTCTCTAACACCCCTTTACAACTTCCATTGTGGCTCAAGTTTTCATGGAAAATATCTTCAAAGATCTCAAATTGTGATTTGACTTTCACTTGTAACTTCTATAAAGAGTTGTTTAGGCTCTAAAGCACCCAATTTCATGTTAGCACTACTAATCATCCCTAGACTGAGAGTCAAACAAAATCTATGACAAATTCTTGGAATTATATTTGAGGTACTTTGTCTCCAAATGTTAGTCTCAATGGGTTCAATGGTTACCCCTAGCTAAATGGTAGTATAATACAACTTATGATGCTACCACTTGAATGAATCCCTTTGAGGTAGCCTATTGTAAAAAACCCCCATCAATATTATCTTACCTACCAAGTGTTTCCAAGGTATAAGAGGTTAAAAAAACCTTACAGTTTAAGTTGACATTCTACACACTGCCAAAGATTATTTGGTCATGGATTATAATTGAATGAAGTAAAAAGCTAATCAACATCACTTTAAACACCATTTTTCCAAAGGGGATCATGTGTTTCTTTGTACACAACCATCTAATAAAACTTCCCTCAAATAAAACCATCATCATAAGCTTGGTCAAAAATTTTATGCTCCCTATACAATCATTAATTTCATTGGGCCATTGACTTAAAAACTAGTACTTCCAAACCATTATAAGATCCATCCATTTTTCATGTCTCTTGCTTAAAGAGAGTGATTGGATGTAAGTTCCTTGTTCAAAATATTTTTCTTGAATTAGATGAAGAAGGTTTCATCTGGTTACAACCACAAGTTGTCCTTGATCAACAAGAGCATCACACAATTAAAGAAGTTTTAATCTATTGTAAGGATACATACTCAAATATTGTCGCATGGGAGCTTGCAACAATATAGCAAAAATTTCCACATTAAAAGCCTTGAGGACAAGTTTGTTCTTTAATTTTGAGGGCATGTTAGGGTCGTAAACTCCCTAAACCCTAAAATATATAGAGTATTATGTATTGTTGTGTCATGAAGGTCATCATTTGTAAATGAGACCTATGTAGTAGTGTGAACATGACTATTGTAAGAAGGGTTACTAGAAAATTATACCTACTAGAATGTTCCTTCTCTAGAGTGTTCTTATGGATATAAGTAGTATATTTAGAGGTAAAAACCTTGTAAAACATGTCTTGTGGAATCATTTACAACATGATCTATGCTTTATTAGTGGTTTCCCCCTCAAAGAGGCAAGTAAACAATGCTTCCATAATAAAAGTATCTTATTTTGGCTTATATTGTCATTTTCTTTACTATTATGTTTCTTTTTGCAATACAATTAGATAATTGTGTTCTCTTACAACTTCCGTCAGACATGTGAAGAGTTACATCTTCAAATCAATGAGATTGGCTTGCTTTAAGGTACATGGTTGCAAAAAAAGCTTATGAAAAAATCTCTCCTTATTACCTCTATGTCAACAACATCAACTAGTCAAATTCATAGAAGCAATGAGCCCTTTGAGCCATGCACATGGAATTTTATCCTAATTACTTCTATACCAACAAGACCAACTAGTCATATATTTTTTTTTGTAATAATAAGTGTTATAATCCATACTCATCATATTTTTTTATAGTAAAAGAGTATAAGATAAAAGAATTCTCATTATTAAAAATATTCAATGGTAAAATATTGCTCTATTTTCAAGTGATTAAAATGTAATTTATTTATTTTGTAGTTAGGAGTTTGTAATAATAATAAGCATCTTCTCCATGACTTTAATGATGTTGGGATTTGAATCTTAGTTTGAAAATAAGATCATTTATCATAATGAATCAATTTAAAAACATAAATGAGATTGTTGTTAAATTAAAATTTATATACTAATTAGAGATCCACACCAATACCCTAATAAATTTTAACGAAAATGTTAGGATTTGTTTTTACTATTTATGAAGCGCAATGGATTTTCTTGCGTGTAAATATAAAATTACTATAATTGTTTTCTTCCCTTTTGAATTTAGGAACTTTGAATTATGTCAAATGACGATTACATAGACTAAAAATTTTATGCTATTGGAAAACCTGAATGGAATCCATAATAGTAACATACGTTCATAGTCTTGACGTTGCTAATACCTTATCTAAATAGAGCATCTTGTAAATAAAAAATTATAAAAATGGGTTGGTTGTGCCACAACTTGGCATACACCAACATGAGAAGACAAAAAAGACTACTAGTGTTGTAAGAAAAAAACCAATGAATCATCACAACTATCAAGCGAAATCTCCAAGCCTCAACACTCGTTGGTCACTACCCTCATATAAGGAGAAGGAGATGTTGGATAATATCCTAGCTAGAATGGTCAACTTGTAGTCAACACTATCATTTTTTTCCTCCAACTTGGCCAATCTGATAAAATTATCATGTTGAGTCCTCTTGTACCTCCCTATGGTACCTACAATATTCAACTCATGTTTAACCATGTGTCGGTTTCATGCCACGATTGATGAGGAGAAGGGAGCCCATCCAATGTGACAAGGATGATGGGATCCACAACCCCCTTCATGTGAGATGACATCATGTCAAGGTAGGTGAACGCTCACTCCTAGGAAACTTCCTTGGGTGATAAGGTGCTTCGTAGCCAGATCTTGATAGTGAGTATGGATGGATTCTCAAATGTCCTCACTCCACTTCAATTCAAGGGGACAAGTTGCTATGATGAGAGCAAAATTGGCTAGCTTGTCAACCAGTTCGTTGCCTTCTTTACAGACATGAGAGAGGACGGGAGATGTGATTTTTTCTAGGTGTTTTGTTGTATTATCTATTCGATTTTTCAACCACCAAATCCAAGAAACTTTTGAAGGATTTGATCCACATATGATTTTGTGGAAGATATTGATAATGGTCTTGGAATCTCCATCAATAATAAGCGTGTGAAATTATTTTTGGATAGCAATTGAAATACCCTGCTCTAGTGACTGGATTTCAACAACATTATTAGTGTTGAGGCCTGTGATACCTTCATAAACATGTAGAATCTTCCCATTAGCATTACGAAATAATCCACCAAAACTAGCTTAACCTTGATTTCCTTTAGAGGCCTAATTGAATTTAAGTTTGATGAAGTCCTCGAGAGGGGGACTAGAAGTAAGGGTTGGAAGGGAAGAAATTGGGGACAAAGAGAGTTTTCCATAAGGAATAAGGGAGAGACTCATTTTTGTTAGAATGAATTTTTAAGTTTGATTGCATTCCTAATATTTGGAGGACAAAGGAATAGAAGAAATGTTCTCCCTTATTTCATTTAGGATAGCTTTCCAAATAAATCTCCCATAGGATGAATGTAGGGATTATTTTCCATGCTCTGTTGACAATGGGATTAGTGAAAGGAGAGTCAGGTCAAAATTGTAGAGTGAAGAAGACAATATTTTGTATTTTGTCAGTATGTAGAAAGAGCATAGCAAATGGTCCCACTTAAAAGTAGATAAAGTGTAGTTTCTAAGATGATTGACATTTTCTAGACTATAATCTATTATTATAATTATGAATATTGTCATTATTTGGAATATTGATATCATTATTATCCACTTAATTTTATATGGGTTATTTCAAATGTTAATTTTTTTATTTTGTTATTAAGAGTATAGGTGTATCCATTTCAACTTATGGATGTAGGCTTGCTGAAATTTGATTTTTTAATAAATGAATAGACAAGATTTGATTTCAAAATAATATTATTTATCTTATATACATCATATGAATAATATGAAAAACATTTTAACCAGATTTTAGTTTCAAACTAAAGAATAATATATTAAATTTCATTAAATTTAAAAATATACATCATATGAATAATATGAAAAACATTTTAACTAGTTTTCAGTTTCAAACTAAAGAATATTATATTAAATTTTATTAAATTTAAAAATATTATTTATTTAGCCAACTGTAACATATCGTAGCCATTACACCCATCATAATCAGATCCAACTGAGGAAACACTAACGAGCAATCCAATCAATCAACCGAAGATTGTTGAAGATTGCAACAAGAAACAGTGAAAGAGGCATCCGAAAACATCATCCTTGTTCCTAGTGAAAAATAAGCACCTAAACTAGGTGGGGCCCACACAAGCTATTTTTAGGTGTATGTCTAAAAATAGACATGATAAGCAAAATCTAAAATTAGCAAGAGGCTGATTCTATATGATTGAGAAAAATCTATTTTTAGATGAGTTTCTATTTTTAGATGAATGGGCGAAGTCTATTTATAGATCACCTGTCTAAATTTAGAATGCATGTCGATTATTATTAGCCCTTAATAATAATCAGACAATAAATAGTAGCTTATTCTCTTGGAGCACTTGATTTTAGTTAACTGATGTGGCAAACCAGTTGATTGAAGGAATTTTGAATTCCAAGGTTGGTTGGTGACTCATGCATGGAGGACTTAGTTATAACTGACAGTGGCAAGTTGTAACAGAGTTGGAAGAGTAGTTATGTGAGCCGTTATTTAGTTTAACTCAGTTCAATGAGTTAAACTCAGTTATGCTAGTTGTAACTGAACATACACTAGTGATAGATGAGTGAATTAATTATTTAATTAATTCACAAGTAGTGTCTTACTTGCAACTAAACAAATACAACAGTTAACTACTTGCATGTTAGATCCAGTGGAGACCCAGTGGAGAGATAGGCGAAAGGGTGAGATGGAATATCTGTTGTGACTATAGTGGAGCATTCAATGCATCCACACACACATTGGAGATGGCTATGAGTATTGCACAGTAAAGGCAAGGTAAGGTCAAATTCATTCAGGGGTATTTTTCAACATGGATTGCGCAGTGGAGGAAGGTTGTCAGGAGGCAAGAAATTGGTGCATGGAGGTGCAAATTTCTACAAGACAGTGTGAGACAATTGTATATTGTACTAAAAGCTCTATGAGCTGAGCTTTGTATTATATTGTTACATGATTCCATGATATACATAATATATTATAGTTGGGGTTTTTAGCTTTAAGCTTTCTCAGTAAAACATCTTGTTATGTGCGATTGATTTTGCTTCATATGTGTTTTGCAATTGGTGATTTAATTTCCACAAAGAATTAAGTGGAAGGATTATGTATTTAACATAAGATTAATTTGTTAGATCAGGAGAATCCAATAATATACATGCATATTGTATAATTTCTACATGGTATCAGAGCAGATAATATTGCAATAGTGAAGCAGTGCTGAGTTTTGTGTTGGTGGAAACAATTCGAAATTACTGCAAGAATTTCTTGGTGCAATAGTTGAGTATACATTGAAATGGATTTAAATGGTTTGAGGTTGGAGTTTGCACTTGAGGGAAGCTAAAACTACATAGCCTGGAAGGACAGGATGGAGGTTGTGCTTGAAGATAATGGCTTGATGGAATTCATCGAGAAAGATGTTCCGAAGCCCACTTCGGCGGATGCTGCAGTACTTGACGCATGGCAAAAGAAAGTAGCAAGGACTAGGAGGATTCTGTTGAAAGGTGTAAAATACCATATTGTGTCAATCCTTCATGGGAAATCCACTCCATTTGCAATGTGGAAGGCTTTGAAAGATCTTTTCCAAAGCAGCAGCGACCGTAGGAAATTGGCGCTGAAGGATAAACTCAGAAAAATCAAAATGGAGAAGAATGACATTATTCCGGTATACTTAAAAAAGTTTTTCCAACGCAAAGATGAGCTTGGGAGTGTAGGATTCAGTGTTGCGAATGATGATTTGGTGAGCTTGGCTCTCCTTGGGCTTCTAAAGAGTTGGCACAGTTATGAAGGCCCTGTCAATGGACAGGAAAAACTGCCGAATTGGGAGCGACTGTGGTCGGATCTAGTGCAGGAGGAGATAAGGCAGAACACTAGGGATGGCTCTTCATCAAAGCATGATGATGAAGAGGACTGTGCTTTGGATGCCAAGGCGAAGAAGAAGAAGGGGAAGAAATTCCATTCTAAATCTGAGGCCGGTGAATATGGCAAGGAGCACAACATGTCCAAAGTGAAGTGTTTTCACTGTCACGAGTTTGGACATATTGCCACAAATTTTCCACATAAGAAAAAGAACAAGATGGTTGTTGGAGCAGCAGCTAGTGAGGCTCTTGCCTCGCAATTTGAGCTTGACTTCTCATTGATCACATGCATGGTGTCTAGTGCATTGGGATCGGGGTGGTACTTTGATAGTGGTGCTTCCTTTCACATGAGAGGAGATGCGAAATTGTTCAGTGACTTGGTGGAGAAATATCTCCAGATGCATGTTGAGTTGGGCGACGATGGATGATACAGTGCGACCGGAATTGGTACCATTACATTTTAGAGGGCGTCAGGTAAACTCTTTCATTTATTTGATGTTGTGCATGTTCCAGGTTTAAAGAAGAATTTAATCTCAGTCGCAATGTTAGAGGATAGAGGCTATGATGTTGTCTTTAGTGAAGGAAAATTTTTCCTACGGCACAAAGCAACAGGGAAAGCCAATAAGGTTGGGATTTGAGCTAAGAATCTCTACAGACTTGAAGTAGATGGGATTTCTACGGAGCTTCCTACTATTGGGAAGTGCGAGGAAGACATGCAATTGAAGCTTGAGAGGGAGTTGGATTTACATGCAGGTAAGAGTGAACCTCAGGATGTGGAGCAGCCACAAGATGAGGATCATGGAGTGAGAGAAACCACTCATGTAGAGAAATTTCGTGCCAGATGGGTAGAGGGAGTGCATGCACTTATACCACTAGGTGAGAGGTGGGGTGACATGCATGAGTAATCCCAAGAAGAGATTTCTGGGCAGGATTCATTGAGATGGTGTGGATCTCATGAATTGAACCTGGCTACGAGGTGCCCACAGAGAAGCAGTAGCATGATCAGTTGGATTGATGCAGTTAGATCAAAGTGACAGTGTTAGATACTGGGGTGCGGATCATAGTTGGCAGCAAGTGCAGAGTGCATGGGTGCAGATTTCAACAACGCAATGGCTCCTAAAGACATGTGCAATAGCTAAGCATAAGTCAAAAGAATTTGATGACAGATGCATTATACTGATTCAGTTGTTTGGAGGCTAGTCAATTTCGAAAGTGTTGCATGGAGTTGCAGGGCAGATGCGTGGAGTTGCAGGGTGCATGCAAAGGCAGTCCTTTCTTGTTGAGAGGGAGTGTTGAAGATTGCAACAAGAAACAGTGAAAGAGGCATCTGGAAACATCATTCTTGATCCTAGTGAAAAATAAGCACCTAAACTAGGTGGGGCCCACACAGGCTATTTTTAGGTGTATGTCTAAAAATAGACATGATGAGCAAAATCGAAAACTAGCAGGAGGTTGATTCTAGATGATTGGGCAAAATCTGTTGTTATATGAACGGGCGAAGTCTATTTATAGATCGCCTGTCTAAAATTAGAATGCATGTCGATTATTATTAGCCCTTAATAATAATAATCAAACAATAAATAGTAATTTATTCTCTTGGAGCATTTGATTTCAGTTAACTAATGTGGAAAACCAGTTGATTGAAGGAATTTCGAATTCCAAGGTTGGTTGGTGACTCATGCATGTAGGACTTAGTTATAACTGACAGTGGCAAGTTGTAACAGAGTTGGAAGAGTAGTTATGTGAGTTGCTATTTAGTTTAACTCAGTTCAGTAAGTTAAACTCAGTTGTGCTAGTTGTAACTAAAAATACACTAGTGACAGATGAGTGAATTAATTATTTAATTAATTCACAAGTAGTGTCTTACTTGCAACTGAACAAATACAGTAGTTAACTACTTGCATGTCAGATCCAGTGGAGACCCAGTGGAGAGATAGGTGAAAGGGTGAGATGGACTATTTGTTGTGACTATAGTGGAGCATTCAATGCATTCACACACACATTGGAGATGCCTATGAGTATTGCGCAGTAAAGGAAAGGTAAGGTCGAATTCATTCAGGGGTCTTCTTCAGCAGGGATTGCGCAGTGGAGGCAGGTTGTCAGGAGGCAAGAAATTGGTGCATGCAGGTGAAAATTTCTGCAAGATAGTGTGAGACAATTGTATATTGTACTGAAAGCTCTATGTGCTGAGCTTTGTATGATATTGTTACATGGTTCCATGATATACATAATATATGATAGTTGGGGTTTTTAGCTTTAAGCTTTCCCGGTAAAACATCTTGTTATGTGCGATTGATTTTGCTTCATATGTGTTTTTCAATTGGCGATTTAATTTCTACAAAGAATTAAGTGGAAGGATTCTGTATTTAACATAAGATTAATTTGTTATATCAGGAGAATCAGGTAATATACATGCATATTGTATCATTTCTACAAATATGAACAGATTGACGTTGAGAACCGTACCTATGTTGTTGTCACTGCAAAATGCATTTCCTATACCGCAGATGCAATGTTGGGCAGACTGATAGAAGTCAGCTGCCATTATTCAATCTTTGAGGTTCTAAGCAGCCCCTGCCATGTCACTGTGAAATGCATTTATTATATCACAAACTTGGAAGGCAGCCACCAGAAATACCTACATGCAAAGACAATGAATAAATTCAAGGTTTTTTTTTTTTTCAGAAGAAAAAAACTCTGGTTTATATTATGTACCAGATCATTTTGATATCATTGTGAATCTTGCATATCATCATATATTAATGTCATTCACTTAGTTCATTACAAACATATTCAAAAAGTCTAAAATTAATACTATAGAAATAAACATGTTGTACCATATTTGACTTCTAGCCCAAAACAATAATAGAATCTGTTTCATTTACATATTCCTATAGGTGAAGTAAATCCTGCGATAATTGTTGTCAACCTTTCCAAAAGATCCTCTACGGGATGTTTCTAAATCATAACCATATTCTGAAACCCCTCCATCCTCAGTATGAATATGATTCTGAAATGAGGCAAAACAAGTAACCCAAAACATAAACAAAAATAGCTATTGTCTTTAAACCCTACTCATAAGAATTTTACCATTCATGTTGCTCCATTACCTTCTGTGTCCGTGAACTCGTAATGCATTTCTCTGAATACTCTGTTTAAACCTTTTTTTTATAACCTGTCGGCCTGGGAATTATTTTCTCGAAAATGTGTTTAAAATGTATTGTAGAGAATGAAGTCCTTAAAACTTTGATGCGCTCCAGCCATGCCATCAAATTTCCAGGGTTAAGCATGGTTCCCTTATTTAGATGATTGAGGAGAACCTTTGAGTGTCCAAAAACCCATAATTTTTTAATACAAAGTTGTGAGGTGAACCATAATAAACCCCACAACGCCATAACTTCTGCTCTCATATTAGTCCCAAAGCCACCATACCAATATATATTTTAATGAAAGTTTGGCGATATCATTAGCTAGGCCCCACACCCGCATCTAGAATGTTGTGATGCTCCATCGAAGAAGCCCATCAGGTAATGTATCTCAACTGTTCTCATACATTTGGAAAGGTCCACAGGAGGTCTCTGCATAGTTTTCAGCCTTTCCCAGTTTTGAATGATATTAATAGCAGTCCTCTCAGGGCAACTACACACCTCCTCGAAGATCCATTTGTTCCGACAACACCAAATGAACCAATGGAATAAAGCCAGGATGTTTCTAAGTGAAGGATTTCTCTTATGCCACCATTGAATAAAAACTGTAGTATTTTCAAGAGTAGGTTCCTTCAGTTTAAAAAAATCACAAAGCATTTTCAAAAATTTTCTTGCAAAAATACAAGTGTAAAAGAGATGAGAATTGTTATCGTCCTCCATCATACATAGACTACAATAGCCTGGTCCTATCTTCCCTTTCCTCTACAAATTTTCCCAGGTGATATTTTTATCCATCAATACCATCCACAAAAATATCTTCTTTTTTAACTGTGCATTATTATTCCAAATTTTCCCGAAAACACTATAATCGGCAAGCTGGACAAATTGCATGGACAACTTGTTATAGGTATCGCCCACCAGCAGCATGTCATTCTTCGTTGGACCACCCCAGATCACCCGGTCACCCCCAGTGACTATGAGTAGTCCCTGGATTCTTAAATCCTCTATGTAATCAGCCCACTCTTCCTTCAAATGAACCGGCAGGTGAAAAATATCCGACGACATCTAGCATGGAATACCATTAATCTCCTCTTTTAGGATTTGGCCCAGATATAAATAACCTCTTCCATAAATTTTTTGTAAACCACGGCTAGCATTTTTTAAAACCATTTTGGATTGTTAATCCTCCTTTAATGTTCTGCCATCCCAACAAGAATAGGTCCTCCACACCCACATCATCCAAATACTTGTACTTAAGAATCTCACTCCAGATCCCATTCGACGTGAGACCCTGCCACAAGGACTTCATGATAAGAGCCTGCCCAAAAGTGTGTAAATATTTTAATCCCCAACTACCACATTCCTTGGGTTTCATGATCAGGTCCCATCGCACTAAATGGTACTTTCCCTTCTCCTTGCCCCCATTCCAGAGAAAGTGTATCATAATACTTCTTATGCAATTTAATATCTTTTTTGGAATGACATAGATGTGTGCCTAATACACCATAAATTTTTGTAATACCGCCTGGAACATTATGAATCTGCCTCCTTTTGACAACCATTTGGTAGACCATCCTCGGATTCTCCTTTCAAATTTTTTGATCATCCATCTCCAGTCCTTAATGCCATAATTGTTTGGCTTCATATGGAAGCTGAGATATTTAAATCCTAGACCCAGGGGTGTTGTTTTGACATTGAACATGGTTCCAATCGAAGCAGCCATTCCCATTCCTTCCTCCTCATGGAAAATACATGATTTACCAATATTAGCCAACATGCCCAAAGCCAAATAGAATTTAGAAAAAAATTCGTGAATTACCTGCCAAACACTCCTGAGGAGCATGCCAAACAACAAAACTTCATCAACAAATAAGTTGTGGCTTATCTCCCGGATATGAGAAATCCTGATACCCCTTATGCTGCCCGTTCTGATTGCCCGACTAATTTTGGTGCTAAAATTGTCCATAGCCAGAATGAAGAGAAGTGGTGGGAGTGCATATCCTTGCCTCAACCCACGTCCAGGCTTAAAAAATCTCGTAGCCACTCCATTAATAATGACCGCCATGGATGTATTACAAAAACACCCCATTATCCAATTGACGGAAGCCCTGTCAAGACCAATATTTTATAAAATCATCCTCAATAGTCCCCAATCAACCATGTCATATGCTTTGCTGAGGTCAATCTTCATAACCATAGCCTTCAGATTCTTTGAGTGAATTGAATGAATTATTTCCTGAGTGGAGGCTACCGCGTCATGTATACTCATGTTCTTTAAAAATCCCAATTTTTCTAGGGATATGTATCTAGATAACACTTTCTTTAACCTTTCAGCAATAGTCTTAGAGACAATTTGTATTGTATAGCAAAATCAGTCGGAAATCATTAAAAATGTTTGTGCCTTTTTCTTTTGGGATCAGGACTAAGAACGTAGAGTTTAAAGCCCCATTAATCTTCCCAGTTCTTCTGGCATCATCAACCATCTCAATAATGAGATCAACAAAGAGATCAGCAAAATGAATAAAGAAATCTGGGGTCCATCCATTAGGCCCCGGACTGTTATCCACCGCAAAAGATTTTCAGACCATAAGGACCTCCTCTTTGCATATCGTCTTTTTGAATTCCATAATCTCCCCATCATCAAACATAGCAGGAATATCCTCCACTGCCCACAATTTTTCTTCGTGAACCAGCATCTCCCGAGCCTTGAAAAGGCTTTGAAAATGTTTTACGACCTCTTCTTGAATGTCATTCGAAGATAGAAAAGAAGATTCATTTACATTAATTTTCCATATAGAATTGTTGTTTTTTCTGCAAGTCGCATAAGCATGAAAAAAATTTGTATTCTTATCTCCTTCGCTTAGCCAAATTGCCTTTCTTTTGAGCCTCCACGATTGTTCTTTGATAAGGAGTATATTTCTCTTTTCCAATTCCACCTCCTTAATTCTATCCCAAAATCTAGCTTTTGGATTGTCAACTTCCATCTCCTTCAGCAAGCGAGCAGTCTCCAGTTCATAGACTTTTAGTCTATCCTTTAGTTGTTTCTTCTTTGCACGTTCCCAACTTTTAACCTTTCTCTTAAGACCCCAAAGGGTACATGGCAGATGATCCATCGCCGAGATGCCCACCCCCCTTGGGTTTAATCTCATGAAATTTTCCACCAATAAAATAAATGAAGGGTCCTATAGCCACACCCAGTTGAACTTAAATGGATAACCACCAGAAATCTTATCAAAACACCATTCCAGTATGATGGGTCTATGATCCGAAATAATGAAATCACCAATAGTAGTCGACCAATCACCCATCCGAGCCAACAAATTAGCCTTAACCAAGAAACAGTCAATCCGCTTGCAGATTGATTCCATGCCCTATCTTCCATTAAACCAGGATGGACCATGGTCCTTCATCTGTAAAACACAAAGGTGATGAATTTTAAAAATCTTCAAAAGAGAACTTGCCAATGGAACACTTCTTCCTTTAACCCCCCAAGTCTCACCATCGTGCAGTGAGGAATTGAAATCCCCCACTATGATCACATTATCCAGTAGAAGGATGCCATTGCTCGCCATCCTTCTCCAGAAATATGCCCTGTCCTGATAAGGCACATAAATATTAATAATATGAATCATGTGCTTGAAACCACAGATGTGACCAGAGAGAATGATCCCTCCAAAGAAACCAAAGGCCTTCATAGAAGCATAGTTGGGATCCCACATCACAATCTCCCCACCAGAAGGACCCACCGCATCCCTCGCCGCTAGATGCCAAGCTGGGAAGATGGTGGGAAAACATGAAATTGACCTATCAGAAGTGTGCATAGACTCTTGTACAAAAATGATGGATGTATTATTCTTCATAAAAAAACTCATGCATAGAAAGAAATTTAGCCCTACCCCACAACCCCCTAATGTTCAGCGAAACCAATTGGATCATGGCACATCCACATAAGGGTTCAGTGCTCTAAGTACGCTATCCAAAGCCAGAGTGACCGAAATGTCTCTAAAGTGCCCATCTCTCGGTTTCCCACCCGAGACAATCGATGAGAGTGACTTATGTTTTACCCTCGGACGGCCCTTCCCTCTTCTAATCGTGAAATTCGAGGTTGAGGTGGGGCTAAGAATCAGTGGAGGCGACGATGGCTTGCCTGTGTCCATGGGCAGGGGAACCTGTTTCGCATCTGGGTCAAGAAGCAACAGTTCAATGTCACTTCCAACCGAATTCCTGTGCATCAAAGAGGGAATCACAGTGATAGGAGACCTGGGATCCGGGTGCCCAGGAGATGGTTCTACTGACAAACCATGAGAGGAAGGGATCAAAGTACCAAGAGCCGATGGAGCCGTGTGATCAGAAGATGTATCAAAAGGGACCAAATAGTAGTCAGAAAATGTAGACAGATGAGGAATAACAAGCGGGGGCCTGACAAATGCCTCGACTGGACCCAGGTCGACAACCACACCAACTGATGGCAATATACCCCCCTTAGACGACATAATAGCATCACCTGAATCATTAACTTCTTTATAAACCCTACCCAAATTACAATTTTCCTTCACCCCATTGTAATCACCAACCAAAAACAGGTAATTATAATCACGAAACTTACCCAAAGAGAGTGATCCTGGGTGAGGTGCGACAGTCTTCAGATTGCCCCTACAAGAAGCCTTCTGGTGGCCAGGAATAACGTTTGCACCTTTGCGGTAGTCCGATCTCCAAAGTGAACAAGTTCGCATCAGATGCCCCGTGGCATGGCAAAGGTGGCAACGGAATGGCGTGTTCCAATAATCCAAACATTGTCGATACGTCGACCCTTCCCATTCAAGATCAACATCTGCTGGAAGTCCTCCTGCATAGGACACCTCCACCAGAATCCAAGCCACACGCTTGTCAAAGATACCAATGCACTTAGGGTCAACAAACCTATAGGAACCAATGCTGTTTCCAATACTCTGAAGCACCACTGTCAACCAATATTGGATGGGTAAACCTGGAAGTTTAACCCATAGCATATGATTCCTGGGAACGTTTTCAATGGGGTGAAAATCAATTGACCAACGATACAAAGGTAAGAACGAACGCCCATGGACCCATGTCCGCTAAAGGATCATCGACACATCCTCATTTTTCATCAAATGAAACCAATACCAACCATTTGGTAACTTATTGATCCTGGGCTCATACCCAGTTAACTTCTGCCATGCCACCATTAACCACTACTATAAATCAACAGAACTATAATTTGCAAATTGCCACTTACTGACTATCGCCCTTGAGAGCAGACTATCTTCTCTTTCCCACATCACATCACTCCCAAAGCTCAATAGTCTGCGATCAAAGGCAGTCTTGAAAGGTTTCCCCACCCTCTGCCTAGTGGTTGTTTTCGGAATATCATTTTTCTCCTCCATCCCAGTCCCAGTATCAGCCAAGGCAACCTTTTTTTCAAAAGAGGTCGATGTAACAATAGAGGAAGGATGATGGTGATTAACCCGAAGAATGGAGCAGGTGGCAGGAATAACTCTGGCTTCCGCCAGCTTTGAAGCATGCAAAAAATCATTGTCGAAGACCTCCGTTTCGGGATCCGACTCGAAGCCACCTGTCGCCATGAACCAATGCTAAAACAGGTCACTCAAAAGGGAGTTATGTTGATCACCCACCTTCGCCCAATACCATTGATGAAAAGCCCAAGGTCCGTAAATCCCAAGAGAGTGATAGTAGCTGTAAAATAAATGATGCATCGAAGATGTCAATCAAACTGCCTTGATTTTATAGCTGCGTATCCTCACAATAGATCAAGAGATCAAAGTAGATCAGCATAACTTTGATAATACGCCGGTGCCATTACTACGAGCCATCAAAGGACAAGTCACCCCTGGCGAGCCTTATTTCCTCTGCCATAGGCCCATAAATGCGCCCAGGCAGGAAATGCCCGCCGTCAGACGGCGGGCATCGCCCGGGCGCACGGCGGGGCCTAAGTAAGGTGAGGAAATAAGGCTCGCCGTCACCCCTCCCCCCAAATCAGTCTTCCCCCCTCGGAAAAAATTTGAATTAACCAGTTTCGGAAAAAGGTGGCCCACCACCCGGAAAACCCTGTGAACTCTGAGAAGCATATAACAGTAGGCCGAGTAGCCAATCCTCTCCTCAAGCTTTAGCGCAGCAGCAACATAAACAGTGTCCAATATTCGACCACCTCTCGCAGAGTTGAATCTTCATACTACTGCAAGGCCTATAGATGGTCAATGACTGAAACCAACCAACCGTCACATGGACCGGGTCACAGTAGAGACCGGGAGGGCAAGCCCCTCATGGAGAAAATAATGCAAAGCCGCCCTTAACCACCACAACATGGAAATAACTTCACAGCTATCACCTGTAATCAAAAGAAACAAACTTTACAGAGGATACTCAAAATCCCTTATATGCTCTCCCCCTTCCCACCAAATCCTCCATGACGAAATATAACCAGCATCTCTGTGAACAGTCATTCCATTTTCCCCAGAAAAAATGCGAAACCGCCTTTAAGGTTCACAACATCTACTACTTCCAGCAGTAAAATCGACCAGACATCGAAACAGACTCCCTCCAACCTTTTTCTTACCAGACCCCGAGTTCATGTCAGTCTCGGCAGTGAGTCGGGCTGCACTTTATCCCTTAACGCACTGGTCTCCTCCATAACCAGACGAGTTTCGACCTTCAATTCCTTCTGCGGAGGACCCTTCTATGTATTATTATGCTGTATTGGGTTTCCTGGAAGATATTGTAGGGGTGAGAGTAATAAATCTTTTAATTCCTTTTATTTACTAGGCATAGAAACTATGTGGAGGAAATCAGATATTGTAGGGGTAGGAGTAATAAATCTTTATATTCCTTTTATTTACTAGGCATAGAAACTATGTGGAGGAAATCCTACAATTCCAGGTATTTCAAGTTACGCTATTCATCGCAAAAGCTGTAAGCATTTTTCTTCCTGCAAATTAAATTTGATTCGAACCTTGATTAATGGCATTCTTGATGAGAAAATTATATTCGGCACCAGTACAGGATTGTAAGCAGTGATTTCGTCAAACTATATGTGATGAAAGCCTCCCACTCTCTGCCTACAAAGAAATTACCAACACTGTAAACAGTGCTAAGGAAAGATTATAAAGTTTAATCCAAAACCCTATTTCGGTAAATTATCAAAATTAATGCAAAGCCCTATTTTCATAAATTATCAAGATGAATCCAAAACACTGTTTCCCTAAATTTCTTACATCTTTTTTGATATGGTTATTCTTTCTCAAAATTATTTAGCAAATTTGGTACTGAGTTTGCAGATCAAACACCTTTAATATTAAAACTAACTATTAAATCATGAAATTGTGGATATATTCTTGAAGTTCTTATCTAGAAATTTATGAATTTTTTGAATATTTGTCAGTCAATCTTTGTGCTGAAAGAAAGTTGCAGAAGAAATTGTAAATATGTTACTGTTAAGTTTGGTGAAGTGTTTTACGCATTTGAATATTTTAAAGATCCCGTGATCAATCTCCTTACTAGTTAAGGGTTATCTGTATTACGCCCCTCAGGGTTGGTTTGCAGATTAATGGGCACGACCTTTCATCGTCACCATCAATATATGCTCACCTATGGCCTTTACGTTTTAAATTTTATTTTTTTTCAGCATGAAAAAAGCATGTACCAGTACAATGTTCCAAAAAGTTTCTCTTTTAAATTTTATTATTATCCATCAATTTTGGAAAATGTACCTACAAATTCTCAAGATAGTGTGCAGAAGTGTGTTAAAATTCATTCATATTATTAATACTAGCATAGAACTTAAAATGAGTTTAGAGATACCATTTATTTAAGTGCAAATATTTTATGAGCATATTTTATTTTAAATATTTTGTAAAGCTATTTAATTTTTTTTTTAATTTTTTTAATTTTTTTATTTTGATTAATATAGCAAAATTTTAATTTTGATAATTTTTTTTTTTTAATGACCAGAAATTATTTAAATGTTTTGTATAGTTATTTATTTATTTTTTAGATTTTTTATTTTTATTATTTTGAATAACATAACAAAATTTCAACTTTGATGACTGAATTTTTTATGAGGGACATTATTTAAATATTTTGTATAATTATTTAATTTTTTTATTTTTAAAATTTATTTTTTATTTTTTTATTTTAACTAACCTAACAAAATTTCAATCTTAATGAAAAATAGACACTTTACACATTATACTAAGCTATAAAATAAACTTATAAAATTAAAAAATAAATTACATTAAATATAATTAATACATCTAAAATTACATTAACATATATAAGTCATTATTGCTCATTTTCGTCTAAAAGCAAGTCCAAGATTGTAAGATTGTCTTGATTAAAAGTGTAATCCATATTTTTTTTCCTTTTTCACCACCATTCAAAGGATGTCAAATATACGTTTAATGGCGTATAGGTTGTGCTAATTATAAAATATGTGAGTAATTTTAGATTACATTTCAATAAATTTCGCCAAAAAAAATTACAATTAATGAAATTCTATTCTGCTGTTATATTCTTATATTGATTACATTTTTCTAAATAATTTAATTTAGATGAACTTGTCTAAAGGCCGAACGCCGTAAACGTACTTTCCTTCTCAAACTATTTAAACCAGAGAAACCAAGATACTTAACAATGCATTTAATAAAGCAGCATTTCCATAAACATGATAAAAGAGATTTTGTATAATGATGGACAAATAACATATGTTACATAGCAATGAAAACTAGATCTGCATTTATCAACGTGGTGAGAGAAATGTTTCTCTTCATCTCTATGAGACTATTTCAATTAAATTATGAAAAATATTAAGTTAAAATGAAAAAAAATGGTTATATATATATATATGAAAAATTATAAATTTAAATTAATTTAATGTCTAAATTGATAAGTAGAAAATAATTTTTATTTTAAAACAATATATATATTAATTTTATTTTTATAATAATAATAATACAAAATGTGAAAAATAATATAATCAAATTATTTTATACATTTTAAAATTAGATTGTGTTTGTAGGTGTATATGCACATTACTATAGCATAAAACACACATAGTTTTAGTTAGCTTTAGTGCTTGTATGTGGTGTATATGCACATTAACATAAGGTAAAGCATACTTAGTGTTAGTTAGCTTTAGTGGTTGCATGCACCTAAGCTTATTTGCTTTATCTATTGATTCTTTCATTACTATTGAATATACAAAATTTATTCTCACTTACAACTTTCTAAATTCTTGTAAATTTATGCAATTATTATGTAGCTAGGTCCTTACTTGTGCATGCTCTAATAATTTAACATGATATCAAAGTAACATGAGGCTTCTAGAAGGTGCATGATTTTTTTTTTTGCAGGTTTGAAGATCAAAGCATTGGAAACTACTCGGAGATTGAAAGTACTAGATTTTTCCACAAATTGAAAGTGCTGAAAATTACTAGAGGATTGAATTGGCAAAAGAATTGAATTCCTAGTTTTTTCCATTCTGACTCTGTATAATTATTATGAATGGAAGTTGTTGATTTTCCTTCATCTTAGGAGTAAATGTTTGTACCACATAGTCATGGAAATTGAGACAGAATCATTGTAAGAGGATGAGAAGTTTAGTTGGCTTAACATATTTGGCATGGCTTAGGGAAGATTGTGTCTATATGTGTCTCGTGATATTCTCTATCATATCATAGATATTTAATTGCCACATGAAACCTAGACTACATTGAAAGGATTAAATGATGATGAATATGATCTAGAAGAACACCATTTGAAGACAGAGAGTTCAACGTGGAAAAATATTCTCGAGACAATGTTGCACATAAAGACTCTGCTTCTTCTATTGCTAATGAAGTTGTTGCAAATGAGAATTTTATCCTGTCCAATAACAAAGATGTCACACATGAGGAAATCTCTTTCTTCACTAGTGATGAAGACTCTACTACAGATGGAGAAATTGCTTTCAAAAACATATAAGAGGACTTTGATTCATCTACTATTAATGATGTTGATGATGCAGATCCAAAGAGGTTTCAATTTGATGATGTCCCACATGCACTCTCAGTCGTAGAGCTATGCATGCCCATGCATGCATCCAAGGAGGCATCTATAATACCATGCATGCATCACAAAGACATCCCTAAAGCAAGCGTGCACATGTATGCATCCTAGATAAACATTCCCATGCATGCATATGTAAATGCATTTGATCATCAAACACATGTTGAAGTTGCAAGGAATCAATATTAGCATGCAACCATGGATATTGAGAATTAGTCCTTGATCCAAAAATGGAGTTGATACATCTACTTCCGAAAAGGAAGCTTATTCCTCCATATCCATTTGCAAAGAAGGAGTCCACCTCCATCTATGTACTTAGTTTGGGATTCGGCTCCATTTGTTGATCAAACAAGAAGCATGTTGTCATTGCTTTATCATTAGCAAAGGTTGAGTACAAATGAACAATGAATGTTGCAAGCCATTTGGTTGCAACATTTCCTTTCCAAGCTTGGTATCATTGTCCATGGTTTGGTTGTCATATGGTGTGACAATCAGAGTACACTGAATTTTTGTAGAGATTGAGTGCAATTACAAAAGACCAAACATATCGAGATCCATATGCACTATATTAGAGGATTGATTCATGATGGGATCATCGATTTGCAGTATTGTCTCAGTTCTGAGCAGAATGCCGACATCTTTACCAAGACTTTCACAGAGCAAAATTTTCACTTTCTGTGGGATTGTCCTCAGGTGAAGGACACAATTGCCTAGCAGTTGTCTTTTCTTTTAGTTTTGCATTGTATTTTGAGAAGAGGTTTTGTTCCCACTGGTTTTCCCTCTTTCACGCATTATACATGGGTACTTAAAATAGCCTTATTGCTGGGATTTATCCATCTTACATCATGCTCACCTAACTTATGCTTAAAAAAAGTGTTGGTGTACATGCACATTAACATAGTATAAGACACACATAATTTTAGTTAGCTTTAGTGTTTGCATGTGGTGTATATACACATTAAAATAACATAAAACACACTTAACTTTAATTAGTTTTAATATTTACATGCATGTAGTTAAGCTTAAACTTAACTTAACTAATTTATATACTGATTATCACTATAAAATATACATAATTCATTCTCTTTTCTAATTTCCTTATTACAAATTTATGTTATATTTATTCAATTATTCTCCATTTAGAAATTTGAGGTCTCCAATAATTTAACACAAACACCAACATTAACATAATATTCTGTATCTTGTGTGTATCCTGTTATGTTATGCAAGTTAGCAGTATTTAATCCGTGGAAGAAAAAAGAAGAAAAACATTAAATATCAATGGAAATAACGAGCTCGCACCATCCAAATCACTGCCTTTCAAAGCACAGCTCCCTTACAAATTGAAGTCATTTCCATTAAAACTCATCTTCAGCTACTCGGGCAGAAGGAACGTTGCAACAGTACGCGTGATCGACTTTGAAGGTTGCTTGCCAAGTGAAACATTGAAGAACCCAAAGAAGGGCCAAGCCACAGTCATGACCAGTCCGGTGCGGTCCAGTTCATTCCTTGAACAAACATTATAAAAATAAGTGAACCGAAATCTGGTTTAAGGCCTTAGATGTTCATCCACGGGTTTATGCTGTTATGATATTGGCACGGCTCAACCCAACTGCAAAGTTCAATGCCACTCTTGAACACTGTGGTGAGGTTGAACCGCACCAATATCTCAACGCATCTATTATAAAATATTACGCATCTAATTAAATAATATCCATGCAGTGCACCTCCACTGCACTTAAGATCTTCAAAAGAAGAGTAGCTGTGCGATGACCTGACATGAAACAAAGAGATTCAAAAGAAGAGTAGCTGCCATGACCTGACATGGAACAAAGAGATTTAAAGTAACACTTTCATTATAAATTTAGGTATCTTGAGCTTCCTTATGTCCATTGCACTCTTGGTATCCAACCAGCTGGGAGTAAAGTCAACATATTTATTAAATGCAATGGATGCGTGGAATATGCCAGTAATATATTTATGTTTATATAGGTAAAGCAAAGCATGAATATATGGATGAAGACAACTTACTTTTATTATTGGTGTCAGTATCTTCTTTTTCTGATGAAACAAATGGTAGGAATTTAAATAAGTTGTTTCAATTTAGATATTTTAATCTTTGTTATGTGGATTGCACAAAATAAAGTCAACATTCTCGATGCGCAAAATCTACAAACAATACTATGCATATGCTCATATAATTAAAAAGAAAGCAAAGATGAATGGAGACAACTTCATAGCAAAAGAAAATATAGCATGAAGCCTTCTCAGGTACAGGACTTTCGAAGAACCAGTGAAAAAGAAAAAGGAGAGAATTACGAACAACAGGAAATGGACACATAAAGAAGCCTCCGTGCACATAATTTGTGTCTGTGCATGCTCACTCGTCAAACCTAATGTACTGCCTGACCCTGCAACATTCTGGAATCCTGGGCTTTTGCGTTGATTCCTGCTTCCAGCTCATCTCTTTTCCTTTTCCTGTAATGGCCAGATAAAGTCACCCACATCACATCATGGAAGGCTTTAGTTAAAGATAAGTTTTAAGAAAACCTTCTTTCCTTGATGAACACACAACCAGTCAAACACAAAACCTGCAGGATTCTCCATGCTTTGCACTGCATGCTGCTCATTTATATTTGTATGCACTACACAAAAGCCTACTCCTTGTACTTGGGTCAAGGAGAGAAGGATGCAATGGGCAAGTAGCTTCCAATTATTGGTTTACACATAGATTCGTATCCCTTTTTTAACGTCATGTTTATTTTATTTTTCTCTCCCCCCATTTTTTAAGGATAGGTTTTTTTATTTTATTTTAAAGGATAGTTTTTTATTTTATTTTATTAGGCGGTGTGAAGACACAATTTTGCATAGAAAGTTTTGTTTGTTTGTTTGTTTGTTTTATTTATTTTTTTATTTATTTAAAACTCTAACTATAAGAGTGTTTAAATCATTTTTTGATGGTGGAAATGAATTCAAAACCATCAAAAATCTTTAGGGCACTCTAAATCCAAAAGCTTGACAACCCAAATTTCCCAAAATATATTTTCAAGGCAAATTTGTAACTTATGTCTGAAATTTGGTTAGAAATTGAGATTAGGCAAAAAGAAACTTCTTAGAATTTGCAGAAATAATATTATATTTCGGTTTCCTTTATAGAGTAGTTTTTGTTTTGTGTGATAGGTTTATTGTTTTATTATGTTAAAATTTTGGTTAAAATTTGATATTTTGTTTAATATAATGGGATTTTTTATTTTGTTTTTTCATTTTAAAGGTAGTTTTTTGTTTTTATATTTTATTTTGAATTTAATTAAAAATTAAAAAAATTGTAGTTTTAAGTTGTTGAATTTACACAATCTAAATGTTTTAAGTTTAAAAAAATATAATTTTAAATTGTTTTTAAAAATTTAAAAATACAATTTAAATAAATAATTGCATCATCAAATACCAACTAAAAAACCAAAAAATCATTAGTTAAGCCAATGTCGTGCAAACTTAACTAGTTTGGAGTCTTAATCGCCTCTATCAATTCACACTTTTGTATAACATCTTAAAATGTGACTTAGGACCATGAAATCCAATTAAATATAAATAAATAAAACCTTAAAACAAATGTGTAGTTATCCATTAGTTCTAGTTTTTTGAAATTCTTGAGTTGAGTTTATTGAGTGGGTTTGGAGAGATATTTACAAATCTATTCCGAAGACATTTTTGGGAATATTTGGAGAGTTTGGTTGAAATTTTGAGTTAGATAGTTTTTGGATAAGGATTTTAAGAAGATTTGGAGCTATTTTAAAGTATTTTTTTTTTCCAAATATTTTGGGCTATTTCTAGAGGTGAGTGAAGAGGTCATTTTCTGATTTTTAAGAGTTATTAAAGAGTTGTTATTTCTACTATTTGGAGTTGTTCTCCTTCTCAACATTTGGAAGGCATTTGAAGGTATGTCAAAGGTGTTCTTCTTCTTCTATTTTTATCTTTAAAATTGTTGGTTTTTTCCTAGAAATTAAGAATTCCTAGGGTTTTTCATGTATATTTTTATTTTTTGTCGAAAAATTTGCCATGGCCCCTAAAACATGGATGCATTTCCATTTGGATGAAAAGTGGATAAATATATGCAACTATTATGGGAAGAGAGTTAAATTTTGGGGTAACCATAAGATTGAAGAACACTTAACACGTGAAAGAGTCAAAGTAGATCCTTGTAAAAAAGTCTTTCTTGAGCTAAAAAGGGGCATGCAAGGTTTGATTGAAGCCTTCAAAGAAGAAAATGGAAAGACCAAAAGGGTTAATAAATACATAGGGAAAATTCAAAAATATTATATTGTTTACAATAACCCTGAACTTGAGGAGCATATGCCTAGATTTGAAGAATCCTCTACTTTTCCTATTAGAATTGGAGATGAACATGGTTTTGGCCCTTGCTCATTCGCTTTGAAGAGAGCATTGACTCTTCCTTTGTACCTCACACCACCCCTGGTGCTCAACCCAACACTGATGCTAAGTGAGAGAAGACAAAGGAGGCTGCTTGGGAATGCATTACTAGATGGTGATATGATGTTGACATGCCTTTCAAATTTTCAATGCGACTACTTCTACATTTATCAACGTATGATTGATGCTATAAATTCATGTGGCCTAAGCTTTAGAGCCTTAGTTTTCATGATATCAGGGGACCACTATTACAAAATGAGGTATAAATAATAGATGAATGCCTCATAAGTTTGAGCAATGATAGAGTGAAACAAGGTGCACAATTATTTCCAATTGATGGGTTGATGGAAGATCTTGCACCATTCTAAATTTTTTAATCGGTCGCTCAAAAAAGGAACCATGTTTCTCAAATATGTGGATACATCTGATTAGGTGAAGGATGCAAACTTATTAGTTTTTTTTTTGGATGAAGTGGTTGTGGAAGTAGGGGTATAGAATTTTGTACAAGTGATCACAAATAATACCTCCAACTATGTTGCAGCTAGAAGGAGGTTGGAGGAAAAGCACCCCACTATTTGGTGGAATCTATGTGGAACCCATTATTTGGACATCATGTTTGAGGATATTGTTATAATTGAATGAGTGAAGTGTTCGGAAGAAGAAAAATCCACAAAGAGGTATATCTACAACCACACATGGGTTTTGGGTTTTAAATCCCTCTTGGCATGGTTAGGTTTTCCCTAACCATCGTCATTGCACATCTACTTAGAGAATTCAAATTTAGTGTGTACAGATTGTAGATCCACAACCCATTTTTGTTATCATATCATTTCTTTATAGGTTTGGGGGTTAACCTTCATTCATCTAGGTTTTCTCGTGCCCTTTTCTTGGTCTAAATTTCTTTTTTATGCTACAGGGGGCCACTTTACTCATGTGCAACTTAGTTTTGTTCATTTTCAGAGGAATACCCTCACTAGATTCAAAATGGGTGTTATCCTTCTTCTAATGTGGATGGAACCTTCATATCTTTCTAGGGGCAAGTTCCGTAATGAAAAATGTAGTTGTGCCAAATAGGTGGATTTCATTCCAAAACTGGACTTTGGATCCTCTGTGGCAACTCAATATCTATATTTTGAAGCAAAAATTATTAATAGGTAAGTTTATAGGGCTCTGGCCCAGTCCTAACTTTATCTCTGAATGGAATGCTAAGGACTAGGGGGATAAAGATCCCACTACCATATTGTACTATGGTAAATGTTTTTATATATTTATTTTTTAAAGCAAAGAAGCTATGGTATGACCCTTACTTGATGGGTTCAAAGGGAATGTTCCTAAACCAATATATTATTGACTTCAATAAAAATATGGACATTCCTTCTACCCCTATTTGGGTTAGACTTCTACACCTCCCTATTTTATTTTGGGGTGATGACAATTTAAAGGTAATAAAAACCAAGTTGGGCCAATATATAATCCATGTAGAGCCTAAAAGAAATATTTTTACTTGTGGTATAAAATGTGTCAAAATATATTTTGATAAGGGATTTAGAGAAGAAATTCAACTTTATTTGGAGTGTTGGAGTCACCGTCATTTTCTTGATTATAAGTAAGTTCCTTTCAAATGTAACACTTTCCATGAGTATGTGTAATTTGCAATAAGGTGTTCATACATCAAAGATTCTCCATCATCTTCTGAGACAAATATAACTCAGAATAATGATGAGCATGTTTTCAAAATGTTTTAAGAAAGAAAAAGAATCAACCCCATGGGGGTCTCAGTCTAGAAACATGCTTCAACCTCCCACCAAGCCTGATTTTCACTTGAATCCTCTCTCCAATAATAATTTTGGAGCTCTTCAATCACAGGAGGAAGTAGAGGAGGTTCAAAATCTCAATTGTGATAGGTTTTCAGTTGTTCCAATGCAATTTGAGAATACAGATCCTCTAGAAGCGTATGTAATTCATGTAAAGGTTAATTTGGAATATTTACAAGTTAAGGGCCAAGTTATAAGAAAAAATATATTCATCTACAAAAAAGGGTGAAAGAGGAGAATGGTGAAAAATCCCCCTCCTCCTCTTCCTTTGTGGAAGTGTTAAACAAAAATCCACGCTTCTATCTTCGACTAACAAGAGGCATGAAAGGTCACAAAGAAAGAAATTATAGTTTGAAACAAACTCTAGACTCCCTAAGTTTTCCTAAGTGGTTCATGCAAATGAAACCTTAATTATGATTTGTTTTGTACAATAAATTTCTAAGAATCAACCGCTATACTCAAGAAGAACTCAAATTAAGTTTTGGGAGGTTTAGAGTTAGGTCTCTAACATTTTTCATTTTGATGAGAAGAAGATTGTTTTTTCTTTTGTTGCCCATAGATTGATCCTTAGACAATTTTGTAATTTTGTTGTAATGTTGTGACCTCGACCACATATTTTAATATAATACAAATTTCATGTTAGAATTTAAAAAAATGATAATAATAACAACAAAAATTTTCCTTTAAAGAAATATCTTTGCAACAAGGGTCACTCTACAATCCATATGAGGGTGATGTTGTAGTGGTGCATTAGATGAAGCATTAAATCAAAAAGTAATAAAAATAATAAATCGATTCAATTCAATTTGTTATATTTTAATTTTGTATTTATTAATAAAATTACAAACTATTTTTTCAAGAAAATATCACAATATACATGTCACATTAAAATACATTTGAATAATAATGGTTCATATTCACGATCTTGAAATTTCACAACATATAATTTATAATTGTATAAAATTTTATATATATATATATAAGAACTTCTACATATAAAAATGTAAAATTTATACAAATATAAATAATATTATGAAGAACCAACATAAAATAATCTTAATTCTGAATGTACCAAACCCTAAGAGGAATCAAATTTATCGAGATGAAAGCCTTTATTCAAGGTTTACAATAAAGAATAACTGCATCTTGATAGATTCAAGTTCACTCTTGATGGTTGGTGGATCCAAAGTTATGATGGATCTATGTTAGTTATATTCCATAGAGAAATATACTAGTTTGGTCCTCAAAGGATTCTCAAATAACAAGGCTCAAAACTGTTACAAACATATACTCATTATGAGCTGAGACATGTCATATGCAGAAATTGAACCCTAGTTGTAATGATCGTAAAAAAATTTCCAATCATCTAAGTTACATCCAATTAACAATAATAACAAAAACAATATCATTAATAAAACATTTCAATATTTATCTAACATAAATATTTTAATATCAACATTTAAAAGAAAACAGATTTAATAAATATTTTATTATCTCAATATTAAAAAAACTTATTGCACCGAGAGGTGCTCTCTAGCACGGTATGGGGTAGATGTGTAGGTTTTAAATGATGTGTAGGAGTTGAATATGTGAAATTTTTTTAAATTATTGGCTCATAAGTATACATGTGTTATGTTATATTATGTTATGTAACAAGTTACATCCAATTAACAATAATAACAAAAACAATATCATTAATAAAATATTTCAATATTTATTTAACATAAATATTTTAATATTAACATTTAAAATAAAACACATTTAATAAATATTTTATTATCTCAATACTAAAAAAGATTATTGCACTGAGAGGCGCTCTCTAGCCCAGTATGGGGTAGATGTGTAGGTTTTAAATGATGTGTAGCAGTTGAATATGTGAATATTTTTTAAATTTTTGGCTCATAAGTATACATGTGTTATGTTATATTATGTTATGTAACATTTTTACTTCGTCAAATTACATATAAAAAAATTAATAATTGATAATTAAAATAAAATTGAGATAAAATAGTAAATTCACCAAAGGTTTTCGGAATTTTTTATGGCAAAAACTAACTGCATTAACATTTGGGAATCAACCCGGTCAAAGCCCCAAATCATACTCTTTTCCATTGGAGTTGGTGGTTCCGACTAGTATTTTGGGTCTAGTTACCCGTGAAAACTAATTGTGTATGGGGATGGAGTGGATGGCAATGATAAATGATAAAATGATAAATAAACTAATATAGCGACTTAAACTAATCTAATCTATTTACTTTACCTGGCAATGTTAAATCATATGTGTTAGAAAGATTATGTTGTTACATGAAAATAAATATTCTCATGAATTAACGTTGTTAAAATCGATTAAAGAATTAATTTGATTGAATAATTAATCAAATTAATTATAAATTCATCACATATGAAATAAAAATAGATTTCATTATTCAATGTATGTTATATAATCTAATTCACACACATCAAAAGTGACAATGCTAGAATTAATCAAACGACATACATGAACAATATTTAAACTATTGAAACAATTCCTTTAAAAATAGAATGCATACAAAGGTGATAAAAGTACATGAACTATTGGCAATTTGTGCATACTGAAATTGAAATTGGTTCGTATTATATTAAAGTAAAACTTGAGTACAAATGTGCAACAAAATATTTTCTTTTTCTTAGAAATTTGGAACCCCTTGCAATGAGTTAGAGAGGGATATTTATAGTGTTCTTTACAATAAGGAGTGAAACTACTGTCCCTAAAAATGCTCAACTAAAACATAACAAAATTAACATAAAAAGTAAATGGTTGTAACAACTCTCAACTAGTTGAATACGAGCCAATAGCTTGTTTCCATACACTGTGAATATCTAGAAGTGTTGCCAGATCTAGAGAGGAACAAGGCTTGATGTGCACCTGGCAGCTAAAGATAGACACTCTCAAAGGTGGCAACATTTGGATGGAAGTTTTAGTGAGTGCCTTTAGAACTAGCCAATGACTATGAGGCTTGACCAAGAATTTTCAATTAAGTTCAAGATTAAGTTTAGCTAATTTTTCAATTTTATTAACAAACTATAGCCTCTCTTCAAGCCAATCTTTGAGCAACCTTTGCACATTTGGAAAGGAATATTCTTGATAATTGGGAGTCAGATTTTCTTCAAGCAGTGAATCGTTGATGGATTAAACTATGGAATTTGATAAATCACTTGCATCATTGATAAGCTTCTTCACCAAATGAATCTTTTCTTTCCATCCCTTGAAAATAATTGACACCTTCTATCAATAAGAGTGAGTGAAGCATGGTTGCTCACAATATCCCCGACACTCATTCATTGACCTCGACATTGATTAGTTGGAGTCCACACTTCGTGATCCGGCAGGGTCAGACATTGAGTTTTATCTTCATTCATTTTAGTATTCCCATATTGTTTGTTCTTGGCTCTTCTTATGGGGTTATCTCTTATGTTACACACTTGTGCATTTCATCAATTTTAGGAAAGCCGGATTTCTTTCCCTCAACACTAATTTTCCATTTCAGTATCTCATTTAGATCTTGTTGGTTTCATCATAATATGTTATCATATCCACCATCTTATCAATCAATCTATTACCCAATTTGCATTGTACCTGAATCAATTCCAACTTCTCACAAAAAAATTGTTGTTGCTTTTCGAGCCGAGCATTAAGGTCATAGGACTCTTATTTGAATTTCACTAATGGGGGGTCACTGCCTATAGTTGCTCCATTTTATACCGTGATTCCCTGCATTTTCCATCCTTTGACGTAATTTCCTGTGCATGTTGAATTTGAATTGCATTGAATTTCTTTTGCAGTTTAGTTAATGTGATATCCTTCTGGTTTAACTGAGTTTTCCATTGTGTCCTCAATTTATCTTTTTCATTCATGAATTCTTGTTCCATAGTGGAAATATTTTCATCCTTTTCTCTTAGAAATTCTTGAACCTATATTACTTTATCCACGGTTGTAGAGGCATGTGCACCTGTAATCTGAGTTAATTTCCCAAGCTCATCATCAGTGCCAACAAATGATCCTTGCCAAATAACTTCAAGATAAGTAGCCCGAGGGGATTTTCCTAAGATTAAACCCTGCGATTCATAATTTTTCCTCTTAATTCTGCCTCTCTTTAATACAAATTTGTACATTGGGTTGTAAAAGATGTCCATAGGAGGAATCTTCTCAATATTGAGGAAGATCTGAGAAGTAGGATTACCAGGGTTGATCTTTACCTCAGGCTGAGTGGCCACTGGTGTCTTCTTGAATGTTGTTTGTTTTGGCATGGTATTTTGCACAGTGATAAGATCATTCAAAGGATTTTTCTATTGAAAAATAGTTTCTACATAAGTAGTCTCTTTATCTAGTTCTATGATTAATTGTGTCCATCGCTTTGGTTGTTTAATCATTTCATCAAATTCTTTCTGTACCCTTTCCATCTTAGGGTCTACTGTATGAATATATCCACCAGAGTTTGGAGAAATAGTTGTTTCTTTTTTTATTTATTTGAGGAGGGACCATCGGTTGAGAGGAAGCTTCTTGTTGAGCACAAAACCTAGTGTCCTTCAGAGAGGATTTTTTTTGTAGGGGAAGTTGCAATAAGTATATAGGCAGAGGATCCAATCTTGAATTTCTAAAAATGAAAAAAATTTCTCGCTCCTTCACTGACAATGTCTCATCCACACTACTCAAGATTGTATTATATGAGGATGCTTCAATAAACAAGTCATCAAATTTATGTTCCTCATGAAGATACTTTCTAATACCAAAGGTTAAGGAAACCTATTTTTCTACTCCGTTAGGGTCATATTCCCTAGCCGAGACGGTGGCTAACTTTAATGCTTCAATGGGTCACAACATCTTCTCAGCATGGCCGTAATTTTCTAGAGAGAGAATACCAAAAGGTAGAGGAAACTAAGGCAAAACCTTCTTGTTGTTTTATTTCAATGCCTTGGTAATCCAATGGCCTATTTTCTCGTAAGCCACTTCCATGCACATAAGCTTGCCAAGATTGTAGATTGGAAAGACATGGGGTGCCACGTAACTTCCAAAGACTAATATTTGTAAAAAACTCTTCACCAAACCAATTCCCAACCTTCTTGACATTTTCTATGGCTTTCAGGGACATTCTAGGAGGTTTGGTTCCAAATATAATTTCATAGATAGGGATGATGACCCAGTGGAAAATTTGATAAAAATGGCCAAAATAATTGGACTCCCAAAGTAAATTATGATAAATATGAATTGGTCAGGGATCAAAAAGAGTCCATTTCCATCCCATAGCTGGGAAATCGAGAGAAAAATAGAGACAACCCATGATGTATGTTGACATGTAAAATGGAGGTATTCTATTCTCAGAGACACTTCAAGATGAGCGGAAAGCCAAAATCTATTTGGCTAGGTTATTAGATAATATAGTGGCCAATAAAAAATATCACCCTTGTGAATATTCGGTGATCTGAATCCTATTGCAGAAAATGATATTATTTATTCTAATTGTTAATTCCACTTAACAATTTATCTATTGTTTCCTATGAAAAATATCGAAATAAATACACTACAACCTTCACAAATATACTGCGGAAGATATAAACACTGGAAGAAATGTTAGCACGCACACATAAAATAACACAGTTATTTTTGGACGAAATTCCCCAAAAACCCAATTAGGGAAAATCGGTGCAGCAGCTGAGTGTTTTATTATTATGCAACAATGAAATAATATGAGTATAACTAGATGTTGAAACTGGAAATCCTACAGAGAAAAATAGCAAGAAAAATCTAATGAGGAATTTCCTCACTCCACAGGTGAATCTGGGCACTGACCTAACCTCAAGTTGGAGTCGTTCAAACAGCCTCTGCGCAGTCACTGTGTCACCCTAGTGCAACCACTTCTGTACTCATCTCGTAACAAACTCTCCTTGAGACATCTGGTTAGATGATGTCTGAGAAATATCTCATGTGGCCTCTAGACCCTATGCCCAGATTCTAGAATTGACACTCTACTTCTCCCCATCAATTCGAAGTTGCCTCTAGAGGCTACTGCACTGCTTTGCGTCAACCTCACTATGGCTCATTTTCCTCTCTACAAATTCACTCACCGAAACTGGAATCCTTCCTACAGCTTCACTGTCACTGCCCCTCTCTCATTGTTTTGATTGTTATCACCAAAAAATGATCAACTAGCCATTTCTAACTAGGTGGATCGAAATACACCATGTAAGACCAATTTTACCACAGTAAAATTGCTTTCACTATAGGAAATAATTTGATAAACCATATTTTATTAAATTATTTCTAGTTAAAACTAGAAACCCCATGAATAATAATTAAATAAGCCGTTATTTATTTGATTTTCCTCTAGGAATAATTATTAAATCATTATTTAATAAATATTTCTTGTCAGATTTGACCCAATCATGAGAAATAATTAAATAAATCATTATTTATTTGATTTTTCTCTATGAATAATTAATTAAATTATTTTTAGTTAATATTCATTGTCAAATTTGACTAAATCACCCATGAATGATTAAAAAAATAATTATGTGGTTTTTATTCATTAACCACATCCTTGAAATAATAAATAAATCAATTGTTTGTTTATTATTTCTCAATAAAGGTATTTAACCAATTTAAATATCTTTTCCCTCTCCAAAAACTATAATAAATATTCCAAGCAGTTAAGTTCTAGATTGTGGTTAATAATATTTTATTATTCTCCATTTTTTAGAGTAACCCAATATTTTGTTATAAATACGAGGGTTTTTTCCATCCATTCCTCACCATCACTATCATCGTCGTTATTATCATATTTTAGCAAACAAGCTCCCATTTGAGTTCAACACACATTATTTGGGTTTCATACATGAGATAGAGAGAGAGAGATATTAATACTAAAGCAACGAGGACAGTCAAAGGACCCATCACATTGAGGGGGATTTGTAACCTTCATACAAGTCTCTTCACCAGGTGTAATAATAATGTTTTTTTTTTTCATTTTAAATTGCTTTGTGCATGGTTGGGGTTTTTACAATAGTTATTTATTATTGTTGTTTAATGCATTTTGTTCTGCATAGATATATTTGCAGGTTTTATTTTAAATTTCTATTGTAGATATGAAGTGTCAAATAGCCACATCTGTTGTTAAGGCCATTAGTCACCCTGGCTTAAGTGAAGCCTTTTTGCTACACTTGTTAGAATAATTCACACTAACAAATGATGACTCCACTGGTGTAATTCAGATTCCTGGGTGACAAACAACTTCAGCAATCAGGGTTTTCCTTCAACTATTTTTCAGCCTCTTGTTGACTATTTTTAGCTTTTACTCCCTTATTTGGTTAAAATTCTGAGTTCAGATAATTTTTTGTTGTTTTCCATGGGTCATAAGTACACCAGCTAAACACGAGATGAAAAATTTGTCCTAGACATGTCATCCAAGAATTAAGGAGAGAAAAATGCACATTTCAGCCCATAAAATGCGTTTTCCAATCTGGAACGCCCTTTGTGCCTCATGATCTATGTTTTCCACTAAAAACAAGTCAAAATTTGTGTTTTAAGAAACTTCTAGGATTTTTTTCTGAAATTTTCAGGGTTTGCAGAGAGCATTGTTTTGGGTTGTTTGACCACTTTTTCCGCATGTATAAGGCCTAGATATGCTCATTTTGTCACTTTGAAGTATAAATAATCCCCATAGGTTTTCTATACACTTCGACCTTTTAAGGAAGGGTTCATCTCAGCAGGTATTCTAATATTTTCAGTACTTTGAGCCATTATTTCAGGGTCTGGTCCATTCTTTTTTCAGACCTTTAAAGATAGATTGCTTTAGAATCCAAAACTCCCTCTTGAGTTTTTTTTGGCCTTCCCCCTTAGGGTCCCATTGTTTTCCCTAGGTTCTAAAGCTTCTTCCATATCTTTTGAAACATTTTTCCCTCTGGTGTTTTGATGTTTTTTTGCACCATTTTTCAGAAGTATAGAGTCATTAGATCCCAGTCCCATAGGCATTAGATATTTTGACCTTTTTAGTGTGTTTTGAGTTTCTTATTTTCCTTTGCTAGTCTTGCTATTTGAAATCATTGTTTGGGTGGGGTTTATGCTTGATTTACCATATATTTCACTCCCATTATTTCAGTTTTATTTACAGTTTTCAGCATTTTGGGATCATTATAAAACATGCTTAATTAACTCATCCACAATACACATGTATTTTCACACACTCGCACCTTGATCCAAAATATTTAGATTTGATATGGAATAAAGAATTACATGTAAAATTTCATCTTAACCATGAAACTTAAAAGGCATGAACATAAGAAGAGAGAATCACATAAAATCATGGAAAGAAGACAAGAAATTGATAATGGAGTTCGTCCAGGAGGGACTATGTCTTTGGGCCCTGCTCAATCAGTGGGGAGGCCCTCTTTCATTAAGTGTCAAATAAAATGAAAGTACAAGCATCAATGTAAAATTACACCATTATACTTCCAAGCCAAAAAGTGGTCAAAAAATGGAGACCTTTGTTGCAGAAACAGACATCACCATCAAAATCTTGTCGCCGAGAGGTGTAGAATCCATATAAAGTTTGTCCAATTTGGACACTATGAAAATTTGGCCCCTCTGAAAGTTGAGCTCAAATCATGGTTCCACCTGCCCCTGAGAAGGCTCATGGTTCCACTGCCCTATATTGATTTCTATGCCACTCCTGGTCTACCTGGGGGCACTTCTCAAATGAAATTTTAAATAATTTTGGGCTAGGCGGACTCCCCAAGGGAGCTGCTTAGCTCAACAGTTAAAGATCCGCATGAAAGGGAGCAGGTCGGGTGGTCAAACCCCGCCCCTTCCCACAATAGGCATTATTGTTTTAACAAATATCAAATATAATGTTTTGGTGGGGGTCCGAAGCCGCATCGGGTGGCTCGCCCACCGATCCTGCCATTTGTTGTAATGATTATAACATATGGTACTATGTTGGGTTGGGGGGGTTGACAACCCCCGCCCCACCCTTATTACATTTATTGTTACAATGTGGCTTGGGTCTGGCGGGGTCATGGCCACCAGCCCATAATAGTATTCAAATTTTTGATATAGTTGGAGTAAGGGCGGGGGTCATGACCCATCCTTGCCTTTTTTTAATTTTTTTTGTTTTTATAATAACAAACCCGCCTTTTTTAAGTTTCTCAATTTTTTACAGAAGGAGAAAAACTAAGTATCCCACAATTTCACCCTCATTCCGTCCGGAGCTAGCCGGAATCTGGCCATTGAAATTTGGCAAAAATGCTGCCTCCTTAAGGCTACCACCTCATCAAGTCAACCCAGAACTTTGACTGCTTCTAACTTCTCCATACAGACTCATAATTTAGTGTCGTCTGCGCCGTTGGAATCTCAAAGACAAGATCTTCAACTTGAATTTTGAGCCTTTATACTCAATCCACTTGTACTTGGACCTATCGATCCTCCTGGATCATTCCTCCCCACTTAGGAGATTTTGGACCAATAAAAGCATTAACACACTTAGCACACTTCTTGTCCATTCAAAACCACACTTTCATTCTCCTGCATGCAAATCTAGTACATCATTTTCAACCATGCACACACCACACATGACCAAACAACCCCTCACTTGCCAAGAGTTTATAAAACACACTCATTGGCCAAGGATTACGTAAAAACAATCAATACCTCAACTAATCATAAGGAAAGGCCAAAATATCATTGTTTCATATCGAAGTGATGGGAAACACACCATCACATTTACATTTACTTGCAACGTATGATTTACAATAGTGGCCATAAAAATATACTACCTCTAAAAAACCCAACTTAATAAAGCAGACCACCACGAATGTGGTGGATTTATTTGTTGAATATTTTAACCTTTCATTTCCTCTATCGATGCTGACAGGGCATGGTTCATTGCACACATGGCTTGTTGGTGTCCCACTTCGTTGCAATGACTACAACGATTCTTTTTCCTCCAAAATTTCTGGGTTTCCTTGGATTTATTTCCCTTGGTGTTCCTTCGATAAGTGCTCATGGACCCCTCACTATCGCTGGAATGTGAGGAAGTGATTTAATCATGTGTCGTTCGCTAGTCACTAGTTGTGTTGGAGCTTTCTCCAACTTCCTTCCTGGTGTATAAGAGTCCTGCATGACGTGGAAATTCCTCCACTTCGATGGTGTTTATGATGCCTTGGCAATTGATGCCAAGGCCCTTTCCTTGATACCCCATTTTATTCAGCAGTTTGGATCTGATCCTTGTAGTATGTTTTTCAAAGGTAGCGAAATCATCATCATGAAAAGTACATGAAATTGAAGGGTTTATTTTTACCTTGGGTTGACTATGTCGTAACTTTTCCAAGGCCTCATCCTTAGCTTGTAACTGGTGTAGTAACCTTTTTTTTCTTCCTTCGCTTCCTATAGGAGCCTCCTTAGCTCAATATTCTCTACTTGGATGCTTTGGTTGATCTCCTCATGTTCTTGGAGCCATGTTGTAGTGAGTGTCCTTTTCATATTTGGTACAATGTTTGTTGAAATTTTTGTTTCATCGCCTGAATCGAAACCCAAGTCTATGGGTCCTCTTGTTGTGATCCCAAAGCCTGCAAGCTTCATTTCATTGCCGAAATCAGACCCCAGGTCAATTGGTCTACCTCATGCAAATCCTGCAGTTGTGACCTTCTCATCTTCCTCTGATTCGGAATCTTGGTTTTTTTGCATGGTGGTAGTAGTCTTCTGCTTCCCCTTTTTGTCATTCCTCTCAGGTCTTAGCTCAGGGTGCAACTTCCAGCAAATTTTCTTGGCCTGTCCCTCTTTCTCACAATGTGTACAAGTGGGCTTTTCTCCCCTTCACTTGGCTGCTACAGTTATTTTTGGGTGGTCATTTTGTTCATGTGTTCCCTGAATTTCTAGATGCATGGCCTTCACACTGGCCTCATCGATGGTAGGAGGCTCAAACAATAATAATGAATGTCTTATGTAATTATGCAGAGAACCAATATAATTAGCTACAATCTATGGTGAATCTAATGGAATGCCCAAATTCAATGCTTTTTTTCTAAATTCTTGAGTGAAGCCTTGTACATTTTGACCTCTGCTTTGCCTTAGGTGTTTCCATTCCATTAATGCCTTTTTCTTATAACCCAAAGGGTAAAATTGGTTTCTCAATGCAGAAAAAAATTTGACCATGAGGAGAGAAGGTTACCCAAATTTTGGTTGCCTTGAAATTTTCTCTCCCACCAGACAAGAGTTGTGTCGTTCAGCCCAAGAGTATCCAACTGGATCTTTGCCTCATCCTCCTCAATTTGTTGAATCCTGCAGTAGAATTCAATCTACCTAACCTAGTTCTTAAGCTTTTCTGCATTATTTTCACCATTATACATGGGAAGATCAAATTTGAAATCTAATTTAAAGAAAGGTTTCTTAGATGCATTTCTTGAATTCCTATGATGATGGCGAGAAGAGGAAGAAGATATTTCACTCAGGGAAGGAGAAGGAGGTTGATCTCCTCCATCATCTCCATGTGCTGAACCTCGTCCTTCTGAATCATTCTCCCTTACTTTCTCTAGTTTCTCAAGCCTTCAAAACAAAATTCTCGACCCAATCTGCCATGGTGTAGAATGTTTTGCGGAATTTTTGCTCCTCCTCATTTCTAACATCATCATCTATGTTTCTCCTTCAATGTGCACGTTCCGCTTCAGGATAAAAATACTTTAGTTTCCCTTCACCTCTTCGTAGCCTGTTTCTGGTTAGCATACAAACATGCAATTCACATCTACAAAGACCTCCTCTAATACCACTTGATCCAAAATCTTTAGCTTTGAGATGGAATAAAGAATTACATGTAAAATTGCATCTTAACCATGAAACTTAAAAGGCATGAACATAAGAAGAGAGAAGCACATAAAATCATGCAAAGAAGAGAAGAACTTGATAACAAATTTTTTCCAAGAGGGACTACATCTTTGGGCCCTTCTCAATCAGTGGGGAGGCCCTCTTTCATTAAGTGGCAAATAAAATTAAAGTACAAGCATCAATGTAAAATTACACCCTTATACCTCCAAGCCGAAAAGTGGTTTAAAAATGGAGACCTTTGTTGCAGAAACAGACATCACCATCAGAATCCTATTGCCAATAGGTGTAGAATCCATATAAATTTTGTCCAATTTGGACACTGTGAAAATTTGGCCCCTATGAAAGTTGGGTTCAAATCATGGTTCCACCTGCCCCTAAAAAGCCTCAGGGTTCCACTGCCCTGTCTCGATTTTTGTGCTGCTCCCGGTCTGCCTGGGGGCACTTCTCAAATGAAAGTTTAAATAATGTTGGTCTAGGCAGACTCCTCAAGGGAGCTGCTTGGCTAAACGGTTAAAGATCCACATGAAAGGGAGGAGGTCGGGTGGTCAAACCCTGCCCCCTCCCGCAATAGGCATTATTGTTTTAACAAATATCAAATATAATGTTTTGGTGGGTGTCCGGACCCGCATCGAGTGGCCCACCCACCAGTCCCACCATTTGTTGCAACGGTTATAACATATGGTACTATGTTGGGTTGGGGCGGCGAGGTTGATAGCTCCTGCCCACCCTTATTACATTTATTGTTACAATGTGGCGTGGGTCCAGCAGGGTCATGGCTACCGGCCCATAACAATATTCAAATTTTTCATATAGTTGGAGTAAGGGCAGGGTTGATGGCCCACCCTTGCCTTTTTTACTTTTTTATTTTTATTTTATAATAACAAACCCGCCTTTTTGAAGTTTCTCGATTTTTGACATAAGGAGACAAACTAAGTATCCCACAATATTGCCCAAATTCCAGCCAAAGCTGGATAGAATCTGGCCACCATAATTTGGCAAAAATGTTACCTCCTTAAGGCTGCTAGCTCATCAAGTCAACCGAGAACTTTGACTGCTTCTAACTTCACCATACTGACTCAAAATTGAGTGTCGTCTGCATCGTTGGAATCACAAAGACAAGATCTTCAACTTAACACTGAGTTTGCCACATTTATGACACTTTTATTTTTGAGACATTGTACTTAAGCCACTTTTACTTGGACCTATACAATTCTCATGGATCACACCTAAAGTGAACGAGATATTGGTTCATACCTACAAGCCAAGACTTAAACACACCACTTAATAAATCTAACTCACATAGATTAAGCCCACTTGGACATCAGGGCAAAAACAATCTTTCTAGTTAGGTGTAGGATTGATGGGATAGGCTTCCAATAACACCCTTCGATCACATACATTGAGACATATAAAGTTGAGTTTGTAGGGATATTGAAATCCTTCACCATCCCATGGTAAAATTCGGAGTGAGTCAGAAACCCGTTTCAAAGGGGGTTAGGCTAGGACATCGTGCAATCAGTTCTCCTCGAAGCTACCCAACCTGTGGTAGGGAATTTCGTGCGTTATAAGATTTACCAAGAAGCGCAAGACTCGAACACCTATGTGGGACGAAGGTGACCTTAGTGGCCTATCTTAGGAAAAATCCTTATAGGACTGGCTATGGGAAGCAGTGAATTCTCTACCCTACCTTTCTCTGGGTGGTTGCGCCTTGTGGGGATTGCATCTTGTGAGCACAAATTTATTTGAAAGGTCATCTAAAACAATATATTCTAGGCTTTTTTGAGGATTTAGATAAAATTTAGGCTAGAGGTCATTTTTATTTTGATAGAATGCTCTTACTTGCATTAGATTACCTCATAGAATAGTTAGTTTACACTTGGCACCATTGCATTAGGTGTGTGTTTGATGTTTGTTACTCTTCTCTATCATTATTTAGCCTTCAGTGTCATCTATGTCTTGAAATAATTGCACCCCCTAGGTGTTTTTCGCAGATAATTTGAGGTCTCCATCCTTGGTTTCTATTAGGACATATTACTCTGCCCCGTTGGGTTCGAGCTAATCCTCCTAGTCCTCCATTGATTCCCTCTTCTGACTCTAGTTCTACTGATCCATCGAGTTCTTCCTATGATTCCACATCTTCTCAACCTCATATTGCCACTTGTTAGGCACCAAAGTAGGTGAAAGAAACCAAGGTTGTATTATGGGTCCCAACCCGATTAATACCACCAGTGGAACCGCTACACTTATGGTCACTGCTACCCCATTGCTCCCCTTTATGGCTAGTTTAAGTCTCCCATATTTTAACTAGTTAATCAATGATCCCATTCTCCGTGATGTTGGTTTCCAGCTATTCCAACCAAACTTCCTTCTCACATCCCTAATTTTGAGGGAAATCTTGGAGAAGACCCCATCAATCATGTTCGCTCCTTTCACATGTGGTGTTCATCAAAATATATCACCGATGACTCCATATGTATTTGGTTATTCCAATGCATGCTCACTGGAGATGCCGCGAAGTGGTATATATACTAGCCCTCTGCCTCTCATTCCACATTTGTGACTCTTGCTAAAGTTTTCCTGTCATATTTCCAGTTACCTCTTTGTTATGATACTGATACCGAATTATTGAACGCATTCCATCAAACTTCTGCCACCCGCATTTCCAACCATGTACAAGAATGGTGTAGAAGAAGGAGCATGTGTAGAGCTCATGTATTTGATGACCATTTCTATATTGATTGGTTTCTTAGAACACTCTTAGCCACCATAGGAAAAGATATCGCATCTCACTTTCCTCAGACCAAGGAAGAATCTTTCCAGATAGCCTTAAAATATTACTTCATTTACGACCAATAATGTTATGTTTATATAGTTGTTACACAACATTTTGTCGTCGTCCCTGCAATCCCTCGTCCGGTACATTGGAGGACTATTCTCGTGACCTGTGAACAGTAAAATGTCCTGAAAACACCTTGATGGCATCCTTCTGCATAAGGACAAGAATTCTCCTCAAGAAAATTTCCTCTGAAAAACCCTAAAAACTCATTTTTTGGCATTGGCGCAGGTATCCAGTTCATCTCTTGTGCCAATGGGGAAAATGCACACTAGTGGGTGCGCTAGCTGGCACTTTGTTCCTGTGTTGTGCCCATGCCAAGCCTATTAAGGAATGTTTTTTAACAATAGAAGGCGAAAGTTTGATTCTAACAACTTCAGAACGGATCATCAAAATGAGGTTGGGTTGTTTGCTTCTGGATCTCCCTGTTTAGGAAGTGGTTTTCCACCTCTCATGGAACCTTCCTAAGAGATAGGACTCTCCCCCATGATTATAGGGAGCCTAACCTCTCCTCCTCCCTCTATAAAAGCCTACCCTCTCCATTTGCTAGCTAGCTGAACATTTGGGAAGAAAACTATAGCTGAGCGACTATTGAAAGCAGAGCTAAGGAGAACCCCGTAAGAGAGAGAGCCTTGTCTAAATTCCCGACGAGCTTTGTGGGACATGCTCCGCTCGAAGCCCTGCCAAAGGAAGAACATGACATCAGAACTCGGTTGTAATCTTTCTTTCACATTTTAATATATGCTCAACTATGTTATTGGTTCCACTATTGTATTTCTTATCTGTGTAATGCAATTTAGTTCAATCTTTTCTGACTGATTGATAGTTACATTTTTGTATTATTACGTTGTATGCTGTCGTTTCTTCTCTGCATGTGTACAGGTGTCCAGACGCGGTGAGCAAAAGGATTTTGATCTGTCAAGATAGGAACGGGAAGCAACACTTCTTCTTCTACGACAGCATAGTAGGACTTGAGGTAGGCTATCTATCGTAGCTTTGTATTTTGTAACTAGGGATCAGAATCGTAGCGTGTTTTGTTTGTTTCTAGACCCACTCTTGGGCTAGTGGGATCGCCTCTATCCGCAGAGGGGATTTACCTCCCCAACAAATTGGCGACTCCACTAGGGATCAGTGAGAGTTGGTCCTTCCTCCATTGAGTTTTTTTTTTGGATTTTCGTTTGATTAGTCTACTTTTCTGGTTCACCTTCCTCAGTGTTAAACCCCTTTTCAGCCCCCAAAAGACCAGATCTAGCCTCTATTTGTCCATTTTCATAAATTTCTAGGGTAAAATTGATTGCTGCGGTTATACCTCTAACAGTCGCGCCAACTGGCACTAGTTTCTAGTTAGGCACCTGCGCCAACCCCTGTTTGGCGCAGATTACAACCAAACAGGCGCGCCAACCCTGCTTGGTTTTAGGGTCTGCCTGTTATTGGACTCTCTGAGCTTGAGTTTTGGTCCTAGTTTGTTTTTTCTGATTGTTTGAGTGGTTCGAAGTCATTTTTTATTGTGTTTAGCCCTTGTCCTCTGGTTTTTTTCCCTTTTCTGTCAGTTTTTCATTTTATCCCTAGGGCTTCTAGGGCTTCAGTGTGCTGAGCCTCCCGTGGGAGTTTTGGGTCTTTGCTTTCCCGGTCAACTTTGTTTTTTCTTCTTTGCATTCATCTTGCTGAATCCCATTGAATCATTGCGTTTATTGAGTGATTCTTCTCTCTTTCGTTCAATTTCGCTTTGTGTTCCTCTAAGCCTAGATCACACGGTTTGTTTAAGTCTCTTTCGAGATTCTTCCTTGCTTTGAAGGATTTCGTCATCGGTTTGAGTCTTGATTGTGTTTGTTTGAGTTGAGTGAACTTGTTTGGTTTCAGCTCTCTCTTTATCATTCTCAAATTGATGCTTTTATTATTTTTTCATTTATTTAGTGCATTTGCTCTAATATATTGAACAATACCAAAAACAAAATCTTTTTCATTTTGATTGGCATAGTGAAAATTGGAAAAATTTTCACATTAATAGCATTATATAATTCTAGAGAAATTTTTTCTAGTTTCATTAGCTTGCATTGAAAACAATAGTGGATTTTTTTGTGTGTTCATTTTGTTGTCATTTGAAAGCTCTCAACTCTCCCGTAAATAGCTCTTCATTGAAAAAAATTATATTTTATGGCATGTAGTTTGCATCTAGAGGTTTTATGAGATCCAAAATTCGATAGGGCCTTGAAATCGAAACGTAAATTGAAGATCAAATTTAAAATTTAATGAATTAACCTAAGGCAACATTGAAACTTAACGGAACATCTAGTAGTCTAAGGTAGAGACGTGTTTCGACGTCTTTAAGCCTAGTAGCTGTCACTCGCTATCTAGCTACAGACAGCGCTAGTACAGACTTGTTCTCCCCGTACTATCATGTATATAAAGGGAGACCCCATTAGGTTGCAAATCCTTTATCCATAGGAAGCCGAGTCTGTCGCCTTTTACCCGTGATGCCTGGACACATCATTCGGAGAGATTACCTGCACGTACATTAAGTCCTTGGTTGATTTCTCTTTCATTTTTACCAAGGTTTATATGGCAGTTCATGGATATCTGGTACACCCATTTACCTAGATTACCAGAGCAATCACCTTGATCTTTACTGACTCTTTTAATTGAAAATATCATCGAGCTCTTGTCCTTTCAAGCTCGTGTCCAAACTGAAAGCGATAGAGTCACCTTTTGTTTGTTTCTTGACTCTTAAAATATGAAACAACAGAGTCTGGTTTCAGTGTCTCAAAAATTAACTGCCCATGAAATATTCCTGGTTAGAATTTTTGTCCTTAGTGTTTTATTTCAAGGTTGTTTCCGATGGCAAATTTTCCGGAGTTTTCCAATCAAATAGTCCCCTCTGAAGGGAGTCCTAGTCCTTTTCCTGCTTTAGAAAATATTGGTGCTCCTTATATGGCCACGTTATCCCTCCTGGGTTAACTATTGGGTTGCCTGTTTGGTTGTTTTCAACCTCTGTAGTCTCAAGTGTTCCAGCCACCATACCATCCACTCCTCCTCCTGAGCAATGCCATGTTGATTTGAAGGTGGACCTCTCCTCTTCTTTGCCTGTTTCTTCGTCCTCATCTTCTACTTCACCTGGTGAAAGTTTGGATTCTAGTACCTAGATGGCTAAGAAGAAGAATAAGAAGACTAAGAAGAAGAAGTCAGATAAGCGAGAGGCTAATTCTGCAGATGTTGCTTCTAAAATGCCTGCTCTCGATGAAACTTCCAACCCTCCGTGGAAATTTAAGTTCTCTTGCATGTTGTGCTATGGAAACCATCTTCTTCAAGATTGCCCTGGCATTCCCAAGGTGCTCGAAGTATGGTCCAATAGTCGTCTACCATAGCCTTTGGCTTCCGAGAGTCAGGTTGGGGGCACGTCTTCAGCTAGTGCTGGTAAAGCTCCTAAGAAGCAGGGTAAGCTTGCCAATCCTTGTAAGTTGTGTGAAGAGAACCATGCCATTCACCTTTTTCCATATATGGATGAATCCAAGAGATTTTTGGACAGCTCGACTATTTCTACACCTTGCCTTCCAGCTGGTTAAAAACAGCTTTCTTTGAGTCCTTCACTAGTTGATTCAACAATCAGTCAAGATTCATCCTTGCTTGATCCCGCTCCCCTGGAAATTCACCATCATGAATCCATCCCTGACCAACCATTGGTCGTGGGATCGGTTGAGTTGGCCCTGTCTACGATGCACCAAGTCTTTTTCGTTGAGAGTGGACCTCACATCCCTCGGGTTCTTCTTGTTTCTTTAGATTCCTCGGACTTGGAGAAATATTCTCCTGTCCCTATATCTCCGGAAGCTACTCCTCCGCCTCCCATGATGGAGGTCCCGGAGGATACTCCTTCTGCCTCCATGATGGAGGTGGCAGAGGATGCTCCTTCTCTTCCCGTAACACCAGGGGAAGACCATCTCAATTCGATGGTAGCCCCTCTAAGTAGTTTGGTCGCTTTCTTCAATTGGGGTCGATTCGCAGGTTATCGCCTTCCTTCTTATGTGCACTTTGAGATCACGGTACAGGCCTCCCATCTGGTCGTCCCCAACACCATTATAGATGAAGGTGCGTTTGTTAGTATTTTATCCTCAACTACTTGGCAAGCTTTCGGTTCGCCGCCGCTTGTGCCTATAACGCAGAATTTGTTGGCGTTTAACAGAAGAACTAGTCAACTGATAGGCATCCTTCCGAAGTTTCCTATTACTTTGGGAAGGAAAACTGTCCATATGGACGTGATGGTTGTTCCTGGCCCCTTGGAATTTAATTTACTCTTGGGCCGCGCTTATACTTATGACATGGGAGCGCTTGTCTCCTCCCTCTTTCGTGTGACGTGTTTTCTACACCAAGGTCGGATCGTGACCATCAATCAGCTTGCATTCTTTGGTCCTAATATGGAAGCTCTTCCACCATCATCTCTACCAGATCTTTATCCTCCAGTTGTGTCATCCCCGCCGCATGTCAATTATTTGGATACCTGTCCTGTGCCCGTATTCAGTGATAGTGTCGTTGTACATCGTGTGCTGGGGGCATTGGGCCCAGACTTCCAAGATGATTTCCTTCCATCGGATGGGAAACCCTTGGAGGTTATGACTAATTATTCATTATGATAAGGTCCGTCAGAGAAAAGTTCTTTTTCTTGTGTCAAGCTCCTTAAAAAATGAAACAAGGTCCTCGAAGCACAGTTCGTTTTCTTGTGTCAAGCTCCTTAAAAAATGAAATAAGATTGTCCAAGGATAGTTTGTCTTCTATGTCAACCCTCGTTAAAAAATGAATTCGATTTCAAGGATAGTTATTTTAATGTGTCAACCTTGTTAAAACAATGAAACACGTTCCCGTTCAATTCGAGTCTTTGATAAGATCTCGTAAAATCTCAATCGAGTCTTTCTCTTGATCTCATATTTTGAACCTTCACTCCATCTGCCTTTGATATGGACTGAAGCTTGGGGGGCATGTACCTCGAATTGAGTCACCATGCTGGGGGCATGAAAAAATTTTCAAGCATAGTTTGTTTCTGTCTCAAGCTTGTGTAAAAATGAAACTGGTTTCAAGCATAGTTTATCTTTGTTTCAAGCTTGTGTAGCAATGAAACCAACTTCAAGCAGAGTTTCCTGATTTCAAGCTTGTGTAAAAATGAAAACTTTCCCATTTTACCTCTCATGATTTCCATTTTATCAGCCTGTTTTGTCAGATGAGCATTTATTTTCTCATTCCATCATCCCCATATGCTTGGCCGATCATATGCCTTCACTTGATTGTTTTACCCATTCCTGAGGAACTACTGTGATGAGTGGTCTTGTTAGCTAGCCTCTTGACCTTTATCTTGTTCTGAGTAGTTCCACCATTACCGAAACCAATTGCTACCCTTAATACCACTCGTTCCTCCAGGAGGAGTCAAATTTCAGCTCTTTTCTGACTCTCTAAAATTGAAAAGATTGTCGAGTCGCTTGTCGTTTTGAGCTCGTTAAATTGGCTACGAAATGACATCTACCTAGTATACGTTTACCCCTTTTTCGGGTTGGGATAGATTATTTATGAAAAAGGAATAATTTAGCTGATTGCGACTAAGAGGTTCTCTCAGACATAGTTTTCTACCTTTTCGGATCTGTGAGACTATTTACAAAAAGGGACTACTGGAGTTTTCTTTTCTGCTGTCTTTTCAAACTCTCTAAATATGAAAATATGTCGAGTTGTCCCTTTGTTAGACTCGTTCAAACTGATGACATCGGACTCCGTCGTTATGACGTTACTAGAGTTCCTCCTTCCTAGGGCTCGTAAAATGTACTAGGTTGGATTTTTCCGAAGGAAAAACTTACAGCACAAGCATATGCTATCCCCTTCAAGCTTGTTCAAAAAAATAATTGGGGTACTCACCAAAAATTGTGGGGGAAAATGGAACTAGTATTATAGTTGTGTCAGCAGTATGTCGCTCTTGAACATGGCACTTGTCTGCATTCGTGTCGGGTTGGGGACATCTCATCTCGTTATTTTCTTGCCTTCATGGGTTTGGGTAATATCTTTTGACCGCTCATCTGCTCTTTGCCACGTCACCATGACCTCATATCCCTTGATGTCAAATACTGCCAAATCCAATGTCGTGCCACCAATATGTTCAAGAGAAGTTGGCCTCTGCAGTTTGTAACCTCCCTCTGATTCTCTGTTGGTCTTGATTCACAAAAATTATATCCCTTTGTCTCGTGTCGATGATGTGGGAAACATTATGGCCCACCTTTGATCAAGGTCACTTCCTGTCGACTTCATCTCATTATCCAAGAAGCTGATCTAGAGACTCCCTTCAAGTGCCATAGAGCCTGCATGCCTCAATGGCAGGTTCTTCGCATTCGACACAAGGTTTTCATTATTGGCCTTCGATCAGATGATTCTGCAGGTGTTCAACGGCAGCTCACTGTTCACATTTCGTAGATTGTACCTCTTGTACCTTGAGAACCATCGTCATTATTTGTGTGGTTCCTCTCGCGTCTGTTAACAGCTTTCATTATTGGCTGGTAATCAGAAGGAGGTGGATCTCCTCCATCATCTCCATGTGCTGAACCTCGTCCTTCTGAATCATTCTCTCCTACTTTCTCTAGTTTCTCAAGCCTTCAAAACAAATTCTTGACCCAATTTGCCATGGTGTAGAAATTTTTGCGGAAGTTTAGCTCCTCCTCTTTTCTAACATTGTCATCCATGTTTCTCCTTCGATGTACACGTTTCGCTTCGGGATCAAAATACTTTGGTTTCCCTTCGCCTCTTCGTAGCCTGTTTCTGGTTAGCATACAAAAATGCAATTCACATCTACAAAGACCTCCTCTAATACCACTTGATCCAAAATCTTTAGCTTTGAGATGGAATAAAGAATTACATGTAAAATTGCATCTTAACCATGAAACTTAAAAGGCATGAAAATAAGAAGAGAGAAGCACATAAAATCATGCAAATAAGAGAAGAACTTGATAACAAAGTTTTTCGAAGAGGGACTACATCTTTGGGCCCTTCTCAATCAGTGGGGAGGCCCTCTTTCATTAAGTGGCAAATAAAATGAAAGTACAAGCATCAATGTAAAATTACACCCTTATACCTCCAAGCTGAAAAGTGGTTGAAAAATGGAGACCTTTTTTGCAGAAACAAACATCACCATCAGAATCTTGTTGCCGATAGGTGTAGAAACCATATAAATTTTGTCCAATTTGGACACTGTGAATATTTGGCCCCTATGAAAGTTGAGCTCAAATCATGGTTCCACCTGCCCCTTAGAAGGCTTAGGGTTCCACTACCCTGTCTCGATTTTTGCGCTGCTCCTGGTCTGCCTGGGGGCACTTCTCAAATTAAATTTTAAATAATGCTGGTCTAGGCGAACTCCTCAAGGGAGCCGCTTGGCTGAACGGTTAAATATCCACATGAAAGGGAGGAGGTCGGGCGGTCAAACCCGGCCCCCTCCCGGAATAGGCATTATTGTTTTAACAAATATCAAATATAATGTTTTGGTGGGGGTCCAGACCCCCATCGGGCGGCCCACCCACCAGTCCTGCCATTTGTTGCAATGGTTATAACATATGGTACTATGTTGGGTTGGGGCGGTGGGGTTGAAAGCTCCTTCCCACCCTTATTAAATTTATTGTTACAATGTAGTGCGGGTCCAGCAGGGTCATGGCTACCAGCCCATAACAATATTCAAAATTTTCATATAGTTGGAGTAAGGGCGGGGTTGATGGCTCGCCCTTTCCTTTTTTCCTTTTTTATTTTTATTTTATAATAACAAACCCGCCTTTTTGAAGTTTCTCGATTTTTGATCGAAGAAGACAAACTAAGTATCCCATAATTTTTCCCAAATTCCAGCCAAATCTGGACAGAATCCAGCCACCAAAATTTGGCAAAAATGTTACCTCCTTAAGGTTGCCAGCTCATCAAGTCAACCAAGAACTTTGACTGCTTCTAACTTCTCCATACTGACTTGGAATTGAGTGTCGTCTGCGTCGTTGGAATTGGAAAGATGAGATCTTCAACTTGACACTGAGTTTGCCACATTTATGACACTTTTATTTTTGAGCCATTGTACTTAAGCCACTTTTACTTGGACTTGTACGATCCTCCTGGATCACACCTAAAGTGAACGAGATATTGGTTCATACCTACAAGCCAAGACTTAAACACACCACTTAATAAATCTAACTCACATAGATTAATCCCACTTGGACATCAGGGCCAAAACAATCTTTGTAGTTAGGTGTAGGATCGATGGGATAGGCTTCCCATAACACCCATTGATCGCATACATTGAGACATATAAAGTTGAGTTTGTAGGGATATTGAAATCCTTCACCATCCCAGGGTAAAATTCAGAGTGCGTCAGAAACCTGTTTCAAAGGGGGTTAGGCTAGGAAATCGTGTGATCAGTTCTCCTCGAAGCTACCCAACCTGTGGTAGGGAATTTCGTGCGTTATCAGATTTACCAAGAAGCGCAAGACTTGAACACCTATGTGGGACGAAGGTGACCTTAGTGGCCTATCTTAGGAAAACTCCTTATAGGACTGGCTGTGGGAAGTAGTCAATTCTCTACCCTACCTTTCTCTGGGTGGTTGCGCCTTGCGGGGATTGGATCTCGTGAGCACGGATTTATTTGAAAGGTCATATAAAACAATATATTCTAGGCTTGTTTGAGGATTTAGATAAACTTTAGGCTAGAGGTTGTTTTTCTTTTGATATAATGCTCTTGCTTGCATTAGAGTAGCTCATAGAATATTTAGTTTACACTTGGCACCATTGCATTAGGTGTGTGTTTGATGTTTGTTACTCTTCTCTATCATTATTTAGCCTTCAGTGTCATCTGTGTATTGAAATCATTGCACCCCCTAGGTGTTTTTCACAGATAATTGGAGGTTTCCATCCTTGGTTTCTATTAGGACATATTACTCTGCCCCATTGGGTTCGAGCTAATCCTCCTTGTCCTCCATTGATTCCCTCTTCTGACTCTAGTTCTACTGATCCATCGAGTTATTCCTATGATTCCACATCTTCTCAACCTCATATCGCCACCATGTCAGGCACCAAATTAGGTGAAGGAAACCAAGGTGGTATTCTGGGTCCCAACCCGATTAATACCACCAGCGGAACCGCTACACTTATGGTCACTACTACCCCATTTCTCCCCTTTATGGCTGGTTTAAGTCTCCCATAATTTAACTAGTTAATCAATGATCCCATTCTCCATTATGTTGGTTTTCCAGCTATTCCAAAAAAAATTCCTTCTCACATCCCTAATTTTGAGGGAAATCTTGGAGAAGACCCCATCAATCATGTTCGCTCCTTTCACATGTGGTGTTCATCAAAATCTATCACCGATGACTCCATACGTATTTTTTTATTCGAACGCATGCTCACTGGAGATGCTGCGAAGTGGTATATAGACTAGCCCTCTGCCTCTCATTCCACCATTGTGACTCTTGCTAAATTTTTCCTGTCATATTTCCAGTTACCTCTTCATTATGATACCAATACCGAATTATTGAATGCATTCCATCAAACTTCTGCCACCCGCATTTCCAACCATGTACAAGAATGGTGTAGAAGAAGGAGCATGTGTAGAGCTCATGTATTTGATGACCGTGTCTATATCGATTGGTTTCTTAGAACACTCTTAGCTGCCATAGGAAAAGATATCGCATCTCACTTTCCTCAGACAAAGGAAGAATATTTCCGATAGCCTTAAAATATTACTTGATTTACGACCAATAATGTTATGTTTATATAGTTGTTACACAACATTTTGTCACCGTCCCTGCAATCCCTCATCCCGTACATTGGAGGACTATTCCCGTGACCTGTGAACAATAAAATGTCCTAAAACACCTTGATGGCATCCTTTTTCATAAGGACAAGAATTCTCCTCAAGAACATTTCCTCTGAAAAACCCTTAAAACCCATGTTTTGGCATTGGCGCGGGTAGCCAATTCATATCTCGCGCCAATGGGGAAAATGCACACTAGTGGGCGCGCTAGCTGGCACTCTGTCCCTATGTTTTGCCCACACCAAGCCTATTAAGGAATGTTTTTAATAATTGAAGGCGGAATTTTGATTCTAACAACTTCAGAACAGATCATCAAAATGAGGTTGGGTTGTTTGCTTCCGGATCTCCCTGTTTAGGAAGTGGTTTTCCACCTCTCATGGAACCTTCCTAAGAGATAGGACTCTCCCCCATGATTATAAGGAGTCTAACCTCTCCTTCTCCCTCTATAAAAGCATGCCCTCTCCATTTTCTAGCTAGCTAAACATTTGGGAAGAAAACTATAGCTGAGCGATTATTGAAAGCAGAGCTAAGGAGAACCACGTAAGAGAGAGAGCCTTGTCTAAATTCCCGACGAGCTTTGTGGTACACGCTCCGCTAGAAGCCCTGCCAAAGGAAGAACACGACATCGAACTCGATTGTAATTTTTCTTTCACATTTTAATATATGCTCGACTACGTTATTGGTTCCACTGTTGTATTGCTTATCTATGTAATTCAATTTAGTTCAATATTTTCTGACTGATTGATAGTTACATTTTTGTATTATTACGTTGTATGCTGTCGTTTCTTCTTTTCATGTGTACAGGTGTCCGGATGCGGTGAGCGATAGGATTGTGATCTGTCAATCTAGGAACGAGAAGCAGCGCTTCTTCTTCGACGATAGCAGCGTAGGACTTGAGGTAGGCTATCTATCATAGCTTTGTATTTTGTAACTAGGGATCGGTATTGTAGCATGTTTTGTTTGTTTCTAGACCCACTATTGGGCTAGTGGGATCGCCTCTGTCCGTAGAGGGATTTACCTCCCCAACAATAGTTTTACCAGACCTCCCTAGATCTGGTGGTGCCACTGCACCGGGGGCATCTCATGCCACTGACAATATCGTTGGATACATTTCACACCCAACACCATATGCTCCTCCTGATATGATTTATGGTCACCCTAGGGAAGGGATCATTTCCTCCAACACTTATCCCCTCCCCTGGGCAACTTATATCCTTGTTCAAGCACGTCTTATGTGTTTTCCCAAAAACATCAACAAATTCCAGGGCCAGCTATTGCTTGAACTAATTCCCAGAATGTTGCCCCATCTCCTTATTATCCTTATGCACTTCCAAGTGCTCCATCCCCTCAGGCATCAACGCCTCAGCCTCTCATGCCTCCTCAACCTCTGCCACAACAACCACCTCCTCCTCAAGGTCAAGTGTATGCTCAGCAGAGCCCGACCAATCCCCCAAATTAGAAGAAAAATAAAAAGGGGAAAGGTAACCAGAACCAACAACCATAGGGTAACCAGGGTAGCCAAGGTACTCAACCGAATGCATCGCAGGGGAATAGCCAAATACCACATCCCAACACCAGGGAAATCAGTCCAAGAAGAACAAGGCTCTTCGTATGAATAAGCCTTGTGCATGTTGTGGTGTATATGGCCATTACACACATGATTGTCCCCTTTTACCCTAGATGCGTCAAATGTGGGATGCCCAAGAAGCCCGTCGAGGAAAACATCCCATGGTGTCGCTTCGTCAGAACACTACTCCACCTCAGCTGGTTGTGCTCACTGATCATTTTCCTCATTACCAGAACTCCACAAGGTTAGGATGCTCCTCCACCTCAGCAATCTGGTCACCCTGATTACCAGATTCTCATAATGAACTCTGACGAGGTCAATGCCTCCCAATTTAACCTCCAGACCTGATCGCGCCAGTATGACAAGCCACTTGCTACGTCTATAGCTGAGCCCCAAAGTGTCCACTAAGTCCATCCTGACACCAATTGATCCCTTAAAAATCTCTCATCCTAAGGAAGAGGTCATGCCAGATATCCTCAAAGGGCCATTACGTCATAATGTTGCTTCATATAAAGTCACCGACACATATAGCATAGTAGATTACTTGGCGCAGTCTCATGCCGCCATGTCAATGTTGGAAGTTCTCAAGACGTTCCCATCCTAAAGGAAATATCTACTATCTGCTTTGGGTGTTGTGGATCCTTTAGAGCATCCTCCTCTCACCTCACCAATTTCTTTCCAAATACCAGTAACCATTAGATACGCCAATGTCCTGCAGTGTATTATAGATGAAGGAGACTCCACATGTGTGATGGAAGCCAATGTTTGGAAACAACTCGGGTCATCTGATATGTCCCCATCCACTATCACTTTACGTGCTTTGGATGGTCACCCTTCACAGCCCTTGGCATGTATCGCAATTTTCCTTTCACAATTGCTAGTAAGATTGTTTTCATTGATATAGAAGTCATCAATGCCCCCTTGGATTACAATATTATTTTGGGTCGTAGCTATATCTATGCGATGTCCATAATGGAAATATTGTCACCATCGATCCATTGATATATTATGATCCTAAGTCTCATGCATCACCCTAGTCTACCATCTCGTCGATGAACAATAATCAACCTATCTCGCCTCTCACCAATGTCTCCCCATGAGTCTATAAATATTCCACATTTCTCGGTGCATACTATGGTCCACCCCCTACCCCTTCTGAGTCCAGATCGTTCAGTATTTTCATGTTTCAAGCATCACAAGATACTCATAAGAACTCTGGTATGCCCATCCAATAACCAACACCCTTGTAACATGTTGTTGCCCACTCAACCCAACCATTAGGATCAACTCTTCAAGGACCTCCTCCTTCTGCTGGTGTCTTTCCTCCTCCTTTTCAACCAGGAACTATTCCTCAAGGAAGTGGTTGGTAATGTGTGGCACCATTGCTTGACATGAACTTTAAGCATGAGGCTGAATAGTCTTCCAGTTGACATCTTTATAATGTATTCCATTATAATGACAAAATTTAACAAATTGAAAAATATATCCTAATACAGTTGTTCAAACTTTACCATCAAACTTAATTTTTGACGAGTTATGAATTATTTCCACGAGGATTGTAAGATTTAATTGTTTAGAAAAAAATCTTGGGATCAATATTTGGAGGGAAGACATTTAAAGATGAAAAATTCAAAATCAGACTCCACAGTCACATCCTATCATCTAGCCCTCCTTATAGCACCAAAAGTGTTGAGAGTGTTGGATAATGCGCCAACACTAAGGGGGTCTCCCTGGTATGAATTCCTAATTAGATCTCATGATGTTTGGGATAAGATCCCCATATATAATCTGACCCGACTACCATTATGTGTGTGCTTTTCTCTTGGATATCTAATGTAGAGAAAAGTATGAGACTGGGTGTAATATGTTAGAAGACTAGGGATGAGATCAAATCTCCATTGATAGCTTGTAAAACATGACATAACAACATAAAAACATCAAAAGGAGCAAAAGAATGGCTTAAGGAAGAATCAAATAGTTGATACTACTAAGACATACACAAGTAAGAGAGTGATAGGGACCAAATTTGAATTAGTTCAAAATTAATCACTAACATTAACATTGAATGAAAAGCAGAGATTCAAAGCCAATGTACCAGCTACATGAAATGAAATAGTTGATAAACATGAAACCAATGTGTAAGCCCACATACATAAACAACAAGAGCATCAATAGTAATTACAAGTGCCATTAAAATGTATGGGAATCAATTCATGAATTGAAATCTTTTCATTAATATTATCGTCCATTCAAATACATGTACAAAAATCTTGTCAAAACCCAATAGTGGGGTGAGAGTAGTTCATATCATATTCATAGCATAGCACTAGCCTCAGAATCCCTCCACCTTGAGGCTACCAAGAGCGAGTGCCTTAAGCTCCTAAAGAAAATAATAATAATCCTATTACTAACACTACTACATTTGGCGGAAATTCCGACACTTGGTTCCGACGCTTTTGACCAAATGTCGGAAATTTCCCCAAATTTTTTTCATCCCGCCCGAAACCGTCGCTATACCAACGTTTATAGAAGAGTGTCACAATATCGACACTTAGAAAAGTGTCGCCATTGTGACGTTTGGAGGAAGACGTCACAATTGCGACACTATGGCCCAAAGCATTGCTATTGCGACGACTGCCTCCAAACGTCGCAAGTGTGACACAATGTCTAAGTGTCGCAATTGCGACGTTGGAGGCACCCGTCGCAATAGCGATGCTTTTTCCGTTGTCGGTATAATGACACTTATATGCGCGCTACATAAAAATACGAAACTTATATGCGCGCTACATAAAAATGATTTTATTGTTTCGTATCCATCGCAATAGCTACATTAACGTCTGATATCACGCGCGCATTCGCCCTCCGCTCTTGCAGAACAACATTCACCCTTAGCATTCGCCCTCAGCTCTTGCAGAACAACATTTTCCCTCAGCATTCGCCCTCAGCGTTCGCCCTCAACTCTTGCAGAACAACATTTGCCCTCAACTCTTGCAAAATGGTAAGTTCTTACTGCAGGCCCTTCCTCCTATAGTAGGGTTGACTCTATTTGGGTTTTTTTGGTTAATTCCATTGGATTGTGTTAGGCTATAGGGTTCTCTCTAGATGTCAAGAATCAAGATTCAATACCCTCTATTATCTTCATCACCCAATACAAGATTTAAATTTTTCCCAAAGAAACGCTTATTAATTTGGCAGCCATTATTTCTCCCTGCTTAAAAAACCCTACATTTAAATGAAAACAAGCATTGCATTTCAACTACAAAAATATATTAGTGTTCAAATGTACATGTGTGCTACATTAACGTCTGATATCACGCGCGCATTCTCCCTCCGCTCTTGCAGAACAACATTCGCCCTCAGCATTCGCCCTGAGCTCTTGCAGAACAGCATTCACCCTCAGCATTCGCCTTGAGCTCTTGTAGAACAACATTCGCCCTGCATTTTCCCTCAGCTCTTGCAGAACAGCATTCACCCTCAGCTCTTGCAAAATGGTAAGTTCTTACTGCAGGCCCTTCCTCCTATAGTAGGGTTGACTCTATTTGGGTTTTTTTGGTCAATTCCATTGGATTGTGTTAGGCTGTGGGGTTCTCTCTAGATGTCAAGAATCAAGATTCAATACCCTCTATTATCTTCATCACCCAATACAAGATTTAAATTTTTCCCAAAGAAATGCTTATTAATTTGGCAGCCATTATTTCTCCCTGCTTTAAAAACCCTACATTTAAATGAAAACAAGCATTGCATTTCAAATACAAAAATCTATTAGTGTTCAAATGTACATGTGTGCATCACTTGTGTATGGTATTCCTTTTCCACTTTCACATTATCCAATAATGTGTGCATTATAGTTCATATTTTTTGTGATTTAGATTATCTTGAAAAAGGAAAGGTAAATTATTTCCCATGGAAAAAGAAGGTTTTCCCTTTTTACTACTGGAAATGGTACAACAAAGTTCCATTTCTACCCGAAACTCCTATGAAACAGGAACCAAATAAAGGCCATGTCCTCAATGGACATCATTTTGCTTTGAAAATGGCCATTGCACCGTGTTGTTTCTTATATTACATCACGATAGTTTCTTAGGTCATTTCTTGTTTCTTGAGATGAAAAACAACTAAAGAAATCGTGAAGATCCTTTCAAGAAATAAATGACCATTTCTCAATCATATCTCAACTATTTTTTATTTTATTCAGTGGTTGCTTACTTTGAGAAAAATTTGACACTTTTATAAGGAATATAACATAAAAACACAAAATGGGAAGGAATTGATGAGGTAGATGTCCTTTAGTTGTTGTCAATTAAGAATTGATAATACACAATGCATGTTCTGTACTACAAACTAGATTCCTTCCTGGAGTTAGGACACAGAGTATTGAATCAAATTTGTAGTTTCTAACTTCTTGTATTGGTTCATCAATCTTGAAATTCAGACATTGCATGTCTTCATTGCTTGATGTTTGAATAATTTGCATCATATCGTACAATAGGAAATTAGGAACTATGATTATTATTACTTTATGGATCTGTTAAGTTACTTTTAAGTTTGCATGGTTTAGTGTGAAATTATTCTAGTGTGCCCCTAGGCCCAGGTGAAGGAATGCCAAGGACTGAGAACCCTATTTTTTAAATGGTATTATTTCTTATACCCAAAAATCCCTCAACATCACTTCTTATTAGTTCTTAACAATAGTGTTGTAAACAATTTGAGAATTGATATAGCAAAATCTCGCACTTCTCAAGATAAAGTCCTAAAGCTAAAGTGTGATACCACGTGTAATTCAATAGCCCCATTGTCACCTCACCACCCTCTTTTCACTTCGGGCTAGCTCTCTTCCAACTCAAGGGGTGTTCTCCCTAGTAGATGTTAGGGATCTAATGGCCCAACCAAACCAATTCAAGAGCCCCCTAACTCTCTATGTTTACTACTATCAATCAAAATATTGAACAATAGGGTCAGACATGCATCCTGAAGATAAAATTGCCAGTGTATTTTTGGGTAATTTCAAAGGGAAAGTCCCCAAACACATATAATCAAGGAATTATAACGTGATTTCAAACATTAAATATCAACAAAATCATTTAAAGGATATTGAAAGGAAAAAGGTGATGGAAGATAGAAAGTGCCTTACTTAAATGCTCTAAGGATTTTTCAATAGTTGCTCCAAAAGCCTCACTTCAAGGCCCTTCAAGATCGTCTCCAACAATGCTATACCATCAACTTCAACAATGTTGCTCCAAAAATGTCCTCAAGGTCTTCACAAAAATTTTACTAGAAGTTGCTCCAACAATATATTCAATAAGGTCTTCATTGTCAACTCGTCTCTTGTTTGGGTGCCTTAATGTGCAATGACATGTTTCCAGGACTGAATTCAATGCAAGGCACATTTGAAACTCTAACTCTGTCTTCCGGTGTCTTATTAGAAATTATTTCAGTTTTCATTTTGTGTTTTCAAGTTAGATATTGTTTTCAAGTTTTTACATTTATAATTTTATTGCAATGTGGCAGACTGATCAGAGCAGTGCAGGAACAACCCCGAGATGGGATGATTGTGGAAAGAGGCCAGCGGAAGAACATGTAAAGTGTCAGCATTGTGCTATCTTCAGGTATTTTAGTTATTTACATAATTGAAATAATATTAATTTTTTTCAAATATGTAGACACCTAGCCATGGTACACTTGATGATTCCCTCTTTGAGGAAGAGCTTTCTTCATCCCTATCTCTAGTGTTCTTGTTGCGAAAAAAGGCACGAGATGCAAGGTCGGAATTTAATACTTTGATAGACGCGCCTCAAACACCTGAAACAGAAGAGAAGATAAAACAACTTATGAGCCAGCTAGAAAGATATCAGGTAATAATAAAAAGTCAAAAGGATATTTTTTTTGTTCTGCATGAGATGAATTGTGATAGTTTGAATTTTAATTTTTACATTGACTAAACTAACAAAAAGTTCTTTTGTATGTAGCGTTTTCTGGCACTTGCTGAACCCGGTGTTGGTGGTAGTGGGACACAAGGGCAAGAGATTTCCCAGCAACCCTCTCGTACACCTTCTACTCCTTTAGGTGCCAACCAAGAAACACACCCTGCCCAAGTAGACACCCAGCCAACCGCTGAACGTGTTGGCAATGATGAGGCTGATATGGCCAACTACATTATTGCGTTTCCTGGAGCTACACGTGTCAGCTCCACAGGGACCATTAATGGGACGTTGTTGGTGAACGATGAAGTTGTCCCTATAAAGCATGTACAACTCCCAAGTAAATTTTAATATTTTAACTATTTCATGTACTTTATCTAAAACATATTTATCATGATTTTTATTTTTTAAATTAATGATAATATCTTTCTTTTTTCTGTGTAGGAAACAATGAGTTCTACAGGTATCTAGAGAGCCATGCGCTGGTAATTTTTGGCCCAACCATATGCACAGGGTGGAATTCCCAGAGTTCCAACCTGAAAAAAGAACTTCTAGATTATCTAGAAGCCCTTGGGCTCAAGACATTGATTGCAATCGGGCCAGGTTCGTAGCCGCTGAAATATTTGAAATATACCAAGGACACCTATAGGATGCAATTGCAATTTAACCCTAGATATGAGCGTCCTCTCACAGTTCCAGAGAGTGAATGGAGAGCACTCATCCATGACATAAAAGAGAAAAGGGCAAAGAAATAAGGAAAAATGCCAACTGGACCCGCAAGGTAAATTACAACTTTAATTCAATAGGTTTAATTTTCTCTATGTCTAAAATAAAAGTGTGCTACGTCATATCTGACTTTAATCTTTTGATGCTAGGTTGCCTGACACGTCAAAGGCAACCAAAGCTAGGATTGAAAAAAACGACCATCACAAGCTAGGCCAGGGTGGCTACTTGAAATTGGCCACAAGAATTGTAATTAAGTAGCTAAACATCTTATAATTAATTGTATCGCCTTCCAACGTTTTTGTAATCCTATCAAATATGATTAAAAATACACAATAATATGTAATACAGGGTGATGACTTCGGAACAAAAACTACAGAGGAAGATAAAAATATCACTTTCCATTTCCTCTATCAAGCCGTAGTTGAACGTCGTAGAAGCTTGGGTCAGGTCCCAAGATCCAGAATGCCTGATAAGGTAAAACATTAACCTTTCAATATGTTTGTTTTCGTCCATAAATTTAATGTCTAATAACTTTGTTTAAATCAGGGGAGCAGCACTACCGACAAGGCAAATAACCCAGTTTTAGAGCCAGATGTAGATGCTCCTCACGTGCAACCTGATCATTGTAGTGGGGACCAGGTCGACAATGCTACTATCAGTGAGGGCCGTGATAGTAATTAATTTCCACTTATAATTTTTCTAATTATATCTTGATGGTTGTCCTTATAATGTTTTTTGTTTAAATGACAGAGAATGTTTCCCTTGAGGATCTTACCACCAGAGAGGAAGATAGGGCAACAGTCCCAAATGCGACAACTGGTGCACTAGGTAAATAATCTCATTGCAATTTTTTTTATTAATATTACCGAACTAGTTCAATGATATTTAAAAACTAACAAATTTAATATTATCTCGTTTTTGTAGGCTTTATGCCCCATCACCGGATGACTGCATTGACGGACTAACTAGGTCACCGGGCGACAACTAGTGCACCAGGTAAATAATCTCATTGTACTTTTTTATTAATATACCAAACTCAAGCTCACTTTATTTAAAAACTCGACAATTAAAATTTAATATTATTTGTTTTTTGTAGGGGATGCCCCTTCATCACCGATACACCGACATATCGTGATTCACGCAATCCATGAAGGTCACGCTTTACAACCGTGCACCAGGGTAAATAATCTATCATTACTATTAACACATCAACTAGTTCAATGATATTTAAAACATTATTCAAAATTTAATATTATCTCGTTTTTTAGGGCGAGCGCCCCGACATCGATGAGACCGACATCGACTACGCATCCAGGTCAAGAGGCGGTCGTAAATGTAAGACAAACGCTACTCATACTTGGAACGTTTTTTGTGCTATATAAAAAACTCATTTATCATACTATTTTTATGTCAAGCATTAATTTCAATGTTTCCTTGCGTACTTTTTGTTGAATTGTTTTTTTATTAGTTATTGAATATTTTTTTTATGCTCATGAAAGTAAAAATGAAATATAGATTGGGTATTGGGGAATTGAGAGTGATGTAAGGGAGGGGTCATAAGAGCTTCCACCTTCACGTGGTTGGCCCTGTTTAGTAGAGAATAATTTATTCGAGCGATTTCATCTTGGAGCAAACCTCCCTCGATCCAGTGTAGCAACAAAAAAGTCACTGTTGACTTAGTTGCTACTCTTTCCGATCGTGGGAGGCTTGTTCCAAGTTCATGCGACTCCAATAAATTGTTCTTGAAACGAAGAGGAGCTTATTCAGGTATGTTTTGACATTTTCAACATATGTTCTAACATTATCATAAGAATGCATCTTATAGTAAAAAATACTACATCAATTACTTGTATTTATTGTATAGATAATGATGGATTTTGATTGACTTGGAAGTGCAGGTACAAATCCTCTTGCATCATGAGCAATACAACTTGTCAACCAGGGTCATGTATAGGATATTTTTGCTTGTGCGCTTGACCAGGTTCGTAATGTCACATTTTGTAAGTTCCTTTACAGTTCATAATTCAATATTAAGCTTGTTCATGATTATTATCTAGGTTTTTGTATGTGTTTTTTCATCTATTTGATTGTAAGCAACTCTGCATGTTTCCTGTTGTTCACTATGATTTCTCCCATTACCACTCCCAAGATGAATCCGACTTTATTGTTACATAGGTTACTTTATTGTTACTATGATTTCTCCATTTAATGAATTTATAGCGCATCATGTTGTTTTGCACATGTTGGAATATTGAAAATTCCAACAATGAATGGCAATAAATCTTTGGTTTAACAGAGATATGTCAAAACTTTTTTGACAAAAGGAGACAGAGTTTCAATACTTTGAAAACAAACTTCTATTCCCTTCAATAACTCAAAAAAACTATTACACTTCTTCCTCACTAAGAGGGATTACAAAATTATGACTGCTACAAAACGCAGTGCATAAAACCAACTCACTGTCTGTTCAAAACAAACATACTCTGTCTCTAAAACACTCTGCTGTGTTTTTCACTTTCGCACTGTTGTGCATACACACTTAAAAATTTACACTCAGTCTTTCACTTTTTACACACTGCTGTGTAATAAAAAATTTACGTACTGTCTATAAAAAAAACTACCAAGCTTTTTTGTCCTTTTTATTTTTATATGCCGTAACATATAAAACATATTATAATAAACCCTATTTAAAAAAAAAAAAAATTAAAACTAAATTCTATGGCCCACCTTTCATTTCGCATATGATATATATAATACATATGTTTAAAACATATGTATATATTAAAGCATACATAAAATTAAATTATCAAAACATTAAAGAACCCTTTCCGTCGGACTTCAAAAGTCTGAATAGATTGAATTTCAAACCAAATTCGCGTTCCAAAATGGGATGCTGACGTCTGCCTAATTTGTAACGCGAATTCTCAATCCAATGTGCCTTATAAAAATTTCGGGTCCGGTTTTCAGGTTTTCAGATTCCCTTCAATTTCATGCGATCCAATATTAATGCTCCACGTGTCCTCCTTTTGAATTTACAAAACTGGGGGGTAAATTTCTGTTTGTTTAATTTCTGGTTGGTGAATTGCGTTAATGCTGGTTGTTGTGTTTAAATACAATCCTTTACAGAAATATGGCTGCGGTCGTCTACAAAAAAAACTTGCAGGAATTTTAAATCATACACACTTAAAAATTTACACTCAGTCTTTCACTTTTTACACACTGTTGTGTAATAAAAAATTTACGTATTGTCTATAAAAAAAACTACCAAGCTTTTTTGTCCTTTTTATTTTTATATGCCGTAACATATAAAACATATTATAATAAACCCTCTTTTAAAAAAATAAAATTAAAACTAAATTCTATGGCCCACCTTTCATTTCGCATATGATATATATATAACATATGTTTAAAACATATGTATATAGTAAAGCATACATAAAATTAAATTATCAAAACATTAAAGAACCCTTTCCGTCGGACTTCAAAAGTCTGAATAGATTGAATTTCAAACCAAATTCGCGTTCCAAAGTGGGATGCTGACGTCTGCCTAATTTGTAACACGAACTCTCAATCCAATGTGCCTTATAAAAAATTCGGGTCCGGTTTTCAGGTTTTCAGATTCCCTTCAATTTCATGCGATCCAATATTAATGCTCCACGTGTCCTCCTTTCGAATTTACAAAACTGGGGGGTGAATTTCTGTTTGTTTAATTTCTGGTTGGTGAATTGCGTTAATGCTGGTTGTTGTGTTTAAATACAATCCTATACAGAAATATGGCTACAGCCGTCTACAAAAAAAACTTGCAAGAGTTTTAAATGCTGAATTAAATTTCTAGATTATGTGGAAGTTCAAAGAGTGACATAATCCCTTCCCCACAACTAATTTATAAGATAGTGGAAAGTATGGTGAGAGGAAAATGGTGGGATTTACAATCAACCATATTCACTTTGAAAACAATGGGGAATTAAGAGACCATTATACCTAACAAGTCCTTATAAATATTGAATCTGAGGCACAAATACATGACAACAACCTTTATACGAGAATTATTTTATTTGAGTAAGGGAATAGTAGTTTGTAACTTAAGGTTGCAACAATGGTTCCATAAAACAATTACTTGTATCCGACTGCAGTAACTATGGATTAAATTTGCAACAACTGTGGCTTGAGGTTGCAGAAGTTGTGACTTGGGGATGCAACATTTGCGACTTAGAATAAAACACATTATATATATATATATATAAAGAGATTATTATACCTGAAAAATACTTGTCAATATTGAAGTTGAGGCATCGATACACGGTAACAATCTTTATACGGGAATTATTTTATTTGAATAAGGGAACAATAGTTGTAACTTAAGGTTGTAACAATGGTTCCATAGAACATTTGCTTGTATATATTTGCAGTAACTATGCGTTAAAGTTGCACCAACTATGGCTTGAGGTTGTAGGAGTTGTGGCTTGGGGATACGATATCCGCGACTTAGAATAAAAAATATTATATATGAAATAAAGTATATATATTAAGAGATCATTATACGTAACAAGTCCTTGTAAATATTGAAGTTTACGCATAGAGACACGACAACAACCTTTATACGAGAATTATTTTATTTGAGTAATGGAACAACAACAGTAACTTAAGGTTGCAAAAATGGTTACATAAAACTATTGCTTGTATCTAGTTGTAGTAATTGGGTGTTAAAGTTACAGTAGCTATGCCTATGACTTAGAATAAAACAAATTATATATAAAATTATATATATATATATATATATATATATAGAGAGAGAGAGAGAGAGAGATTAGAAAATATATTACAACAATATTTATTTAACTAGTATGTTAAAAAAATAAAATTTACTCGGTCGCAGGTGTGGGGGCATCTGGAAAGGTATGGATACCAATCCATTTAGAATATGCATGGCATCAAAACCCAAATCCGTGATTAGTTTTTGAATATGGAAGATGAAAAACAAGAGATACATGCCTAAACAAATTAAGAAATGCTACTATTTTGATCACTCACACATTTACATATGCTATTGTCTACGCACCTTCTATTGGTGGATGATGTTATCCTATTTCTTGCAGGATATAGTAGATAGGACTAGTATCTGAAGACTCATTAGAGCTCTAAAATCATTTTGGGTTTCATTTGGAATATAAGTAAACCTACTCAAGTCTACCATCACTTTCAATGATTTGGAAGATATGTTAGAAAAACAATCAACCAAGTGCACCCATTTCAAATACTTGGGATTTATGTTAAGATTTAATGACTATAGGTATGGAGATTGGTTCTTTCCATATCAAAAGGTGGGAAAAATAATCACAATATGGTTATCCTTGGGTGGCACATTAACCTTAGTAGTGTCCATACCAGGATATTGGCATTCCCTAGCTTATATTCTTGTTGGTATCTTGGGAAATATTAGAAAAAAATGCTTTCATTTTATCTAGAAGGAAAGGAAAAGCAAAGGAGGCATCCCTATAGTAAAATGGAAATAGATTTCCAAGCCAAAAATCACATGATTCGTTGGATACTAAAGAATATTCATCATTTTTGGAAAGCATTATTTTCCAAGAGTCTTTGGAGAATCATAAAACATTTAGGCTTGTGGCAGGATGTAATAAAATCAAAGTAAATAGGCAAAATTTCATATAAGGATAAATTTTACAAAAGTTCCAACAATTCTTCCCACCATTTATCTTCTGGTATTCTGGTCCGTTGAAGTTTTCTCAATGTTTCATCAGCCTCAGTATATCTGAAAAAGGTAGGCTGAATTGGAAACAAATGCTTTACTTCATGCTCAAGATAAAATAAATTTTCCAATCTGTCATGAAGATTTTTTCCTGTCGGCAATGCTGCTTCTAATGTACTAGTTGAAGAATTGGCCTGATTGTCAGCATACTTGTCCAATTTTTCAACATAGCTTTCAAGGTCCATTAGTTTATCCTCTGAAACTATAGGACTGAGCAATCCTTTTTTCAATAAAATATCAAATCTTTCTCTGAAGGCAATGATTTCTTCTTGCATATCTGAGCACCTTCGTTCTAGATTCTGCATAAGGGTTCTCTTAGTAAAAACTCTTTTTATTTCCAAAATTGTTCCGGTCCTGTCCTGAATACCAAGTTATGCAAGTTGGTGTTTGGTTTGAGTGTTTAGAAACTGTATGAGTTGATTGGCTTCCTCAGGCCTATTTCCCAATTCCTCTCTTGTACTTTGAACTTCTTCTATAGCCAATTTGACTAAATCATTCTGTTCATACATAATCTGAATTGAAGACCAGACATCCTTTATTGATTGGATAATGTTTTCCCAAAGAATTTCATTTATTTCCTTTAAAGGTTTCTCCAATGTGAGATCCTTTTCCAATGCTTTAACCAATTTTTCTAATCTTTTGACCTCTCTTGTTTTATCAACAACACTCATTTTTGAGAGATCATATCTTTGTTCTAAATTAGTAAGCTGTAACTTTGTGTGCTAGAGTTCTGTTACTTGAAGTTTCAATTCATTCATTGACTTTATTAATTCTTCAGAACTCAAATTGGAAGTATTTACCTGTGATAGCTCTGTTGGCTGACCTGTTGTGGATGTACTTGTACCTGTAATTGCCTCTGTTGTTGATGCTGGAATAGTAGACTGCTTGTTCTTTAATGCCTGTTCAAGCTCTTTTTCTGTTTCATTTAGTTGCTCATTCAGTTTCAAAAGCAAGTCCATCATTTCTTCTTCAGAAATTTTCTTTATCATCTCTTCAGTTTGTGGATGTCTTGAAGCTGGCAATTTCAACTGCTTTCTCAAAGCTACAATATCATCATCTTTTTTCTTGATTAGGGCCTCTATACCTTTGACATATTTAGGATTGTGACCCAATCCAATGATTATTTCCTCCAATGTCTTTATCCTGTTGTCTTTGGCCTGAGAAGAGGCTTTTTCAAGCTGCAATTGTGCATTAGTGTTCTCCAAAGAATCCTGCAACTTCTGAGTTGCCATTGCTTTATCGGTCAGAGTAGAATAGATCATTTCACCAGTCTGCTTATGTAACTCAATCTGATCTAAAGGATGAATGTCCTTTGCTAAGACTTCAAAATTTGTTCTAATATAATCTGCAGCTGTTTGAGGCTGCTGCACTTTTGGTTTGAAGTGACTCATTATCATTTTGCCTTGCTGAATGTCATAAGCTGACATCAATATTTCTTGATTCTTAGGAGCCATCTTCAAATACTAATTGTAAACCTGGAGTCTTATTGGATCATTCCTGGCTTTTATATTGATAAAGGTTTTCTTTATATCTCCTGCATCTTTAACTGGTGGTTTGAAAGAAGATATTTCAACACTCTGTTGCTTTTGCAGCTCTTTTCTCTATAAAGTAGTGGATGCCCCACTGACTGTACCTGTTTGTTGACTATCCAAATCTTCTCTCTGGCTATCAGGAATTTCCTGAACAAAATCTACTTCTGGAAGAGGATTTAATTTTTGTCTTTTAGCATGAGGTTGTTCTGAAGATCCACCAATAGGGGTAGCAACTTCAACATCTCTCTTCTTGCCTTTTTCTATATTGATAGGAGTTTGTAAAATTGAAATTTCTGGCTCATTGATCTGAATAGGAGGAATTTGTACTTGACCTTGTTCTTTAGAAGTCTCAGGTTGCTCTGTCATTGTGAATTTTTCAAATACTTGTATGTCAGGCTCCTTTTCTTTTCCTTTAGATTGTACTGTGGCCAATGCATTGATCTCCTGTAAATTTTGCTGAGAAGTCCCTGCAGAAGAAGGACCAATACCTGGTATCTGCAGTTGTCCAAAAGAGTCTAGGTCAAGTATTTTCTCAAGGTCTTTCATTACATTTTCAACATTGACGTGCTCACTATCATGTTCTACCAATGTTCCTTCCATCCATTCATCCATATTGGCATATTGTTCAATTTCTGGAATTTTGTGATGAATGTATGGTGATAGTTTATTTTTCATTCTTCTATCACAGATAAAGCTATTTGGGTCATAAGGCACCCAGTAAAAACTTTTTTGTAATCTGATATATTCTTCTAAGATTCTTTCTGCTTCCTTTCCAGCATCTCTAGAGTTACAAACAAAGGGACCTAATTGACTTTTGATCCTGAGTTGAGCCTTTTTCTTTGCATTGCAGAAATGAACTATATTTGAGTTAATCATCTGCCTGAAATAATCTAGTGAAAGAGTCTCATGGGGACATATTTGGGCAACTTGTATGGGCACAATTCACATCCATATATTCTGATCTCAGTGTGATTTTGATACAAGTACCAGTCACCTACCCTATATTGTTTTGAGAGTTGTAGAATTTTCTTGATTTCATTATTGACTCTAGGAGGGGAAACTCCTATTAACAAAGTGGTTGCAAGGTGTACAAATAGGTCAATAAACTCATTATAGGAGTAAGGAGAATCAGAGGAATTATGGGTGATGGAAGACCAAAATATCACAGACCTAGGATTTCCTTTGGCATCAAGTTTCTGAACATGGAAAGGGAAACTTTCTGATTGGTAATAAATCATGAGATGATATATAACGGAAGAATATTTGAACACTTTTTCATTCTCAAATCTCATGAACTGATCATGGATTTTATCAGCAATGTAGGATGCAAAATCATACTTGACAGCAGGGGACTGTCCAGGGGTAAATATAGACAACAATACTAGGGTTAATTGATCAACATATTCACTAGTATTGAAACCCCTGATAAAGGATATCATATTCAGAATAAGCCTGCCCACATCAGTGAAAAAAGTATAACCATAGGGGGGAGGGCCTTTGGGCTGATGCTCTGGTAACATGAAGGTTTGACAAATGCGATTTAACTCTTCATGGGACAAATTGGCAGACTTTTCAAGTAATTCTCCCATGGACAGGGGAGTGAGGGCTTGACCAGGTTGAAATTGCAGCATTTCATTTATAGACTGAGTAGTGATTGGGAAAAGGATGTTCTGACTCAGGGACAAAACTGCTCTTTGATTGGGGTCATAGTTCGCATGGCAGTAATGAATTAACTCAGGAAAAATATGGATTGAGTGGAGAACACACATGGGGAGATTGGATTCCCATAATCCAATAATATCAGAACCGTTTATAAAGTTATCTCTACAGTGACAAAAGGTTCGAAGAGGATTATCACTAAGAATGAGGTCTTTAATTTGAAAATCTCTATCTACTAGGGGCAGATAGTCTAAATATCTGTGAGGGGCATTCAAAGGTGCGACGTTCAGAGCCACTGGAACCTCCATTTCTGGTTCTTGTGGATTCATAAATGAATTTTGGGTTTTTGTGAAGAACAAACACAATTACGAGTTTTGGGAATGCAATTTACAATTCTGGGGATTGAACAAGACCAAATTGAACTCTGTTTCTGTCTTTCGTGCGGAATTTAAAACAAAAGCTAGGATTTCACAGAGTTTTAACGGGAATTGGGGTAAATACCTGTTTTTTGGGAGATGAACAGTGATTAAACAGGTACAGGCTATGGCGTACGAACTCTGGATTATTGGTATGCAATTGTCTTCAGCAAAATACAGTTGATGGCGCTTGACAGTTTGTTTTTGAAATTCTCTGCATGAGACTTTGGTCGTTCACAGAATAATGAAAATGACGCAGGCAAAATTGTTTTATTCACAAAGTCCAAAGGGTGACGGGGTTTTATTTATTTATTTAATGGATGACGTCAGCAGGTACGGAGGATGAGTCACGGGAGGCAAGCGGTAAGTGGTTTCCATCGCACCGCTTTTGGGGAAAAGTGGTTTTGGGCGGAGGGCGAGCGATTCCATAGAATGATTGACGCATGGCATGGCACTGTTTGAAAACCGTCGGGCCATCGCGCGTTATTGTTCGGACGCGGATGGCTAGCGATATCATTAATAACCGTTGATCTCAGATGGGTTGATCGAACGACGATGGGGACGTGGAAGTGACGGGGATTTAATATGGAGGGCCCGACGCAATTAAACGTTAATTAATCTCATCGGGGGGAATCTAATTGGCGGAGTTAATTAATCGTGAGGATTAATCAATTTTTTTATAAAAATGCAGGAAAGTGATCGGGAAATGATTTAACCAAGGTTAGCGGTTAAGGGAGGTATTGGGGATTTTACAAAGGGTTTATAGTTTTAACCTTGGGAAAGGGAGTCGGGGGATTAAAATACACAGGGGAAGAATTATTTTTGTATTAAAACATGTAATAAAACATGTTTTAATTATTTTTTCAATATAGTTTTATTATATGATAATTAAATCAGATTAATCTAATTACCATAGGGGGCGGAATTTAATATTACGATATATTTAGCCAAAGGGGGCATAAAGTGGGTTTTTTATTTAAACATGTGAGAATAAATAACTTTGGCTAAAATTTATTAATGGGTTTTTGGGGATATTATATAAAAATGAGTTATATATAATAGGAGAAGGTTATTTTTGTAAGGATTTAATACATAAAATCAATGTTAATATGACAAGGGGACAATGTAAACTCAAATACATTAATATAACTAAGAAAGTGAAGATTTAAAAGCAAATTGCATTATAATCACTTCATCACTTAGACTTGGAATAAAATGTGATTTTGAGGGTTTTTTATGAAATAATGCATAATTTTCTTAAGTAAAATGGGATTTTACTTAGGAAAAGATGTTTAGAAATGAGTGAATGTTATGAAGAATGAATTCAAGTACTTAGGCTTTTCCAATTATTGGGCCGAGGGTCCGGTCCCTCCAAAAGTCAAGGAAATGCCTTGAGCCCCTCTAATTTTCAAATACCTTAGTACTTAGGGGAAATTAGTGAAATATTTAGGGGAAGATGAGAAGGGAAGTTAATAACTTTGACTTTGCTTGCTTTGAATTTCTTCCAGTATAGCGTCTACCTTTTCACTTTGTGATGAAAGTAAATATTAACACATTTAGAGTCATTGTCCATCACATGCAATTCTGCAACATCATCTACCTACCCTACCTACTTTACTTTACCATTTTTTTCGAGTCATTGTCCATCACATGCAATTCTGCAACATCATCTACCTACCCTACCTACTTTACTCTACCATTTTTTCTTCTTTATTAGGGTGCACTTAGACTGGCACACCCTTATCACACTTTCTTTTCTTTTACATGTAGAAATCTATCTAAGTCTAACCTTATTACATCCAAGGGCTCAGATTAAGCTATTGAGCTCCTTTTATTTACTCTACCTATCTACTTATCTACCAAGATTAAACAGTTTGGTCAGATTTTATTCTCTATCTCTAAAACCTGAAATTGAAAGATGAAATAGCCAAGCTTAAACTATTTGACTATTCATAAATTGTGGCATAGGATACAAGTTGCAAACAATTTTATTTATTACATAAGACCAAAAATTAGTGGCATTTAGACTTGCACACTTTCCTTGGCCTTTCTTTTGGTGGGGTTCATTTTATTTTACTTTTTTGGCCATTTTTATTCTTTTTACCCTTTGATTTTTCTTTTAGGGTATACCCTCTTTACATTTTTTTATTTTTTTTTATTTTTTGATAATATGGAAAACCTTTGCAACAAGAAAAGGTATGAACATATTACATAGCCCATCAAGTCAATCATGAAATATGACACCTATTGGTATATGAGTCTAACACTGGCTCCACTTGGGGATGGTTTTTCCTGGTGAAAAGTCAAGAGCAACAGGTTAGTTGTCCTCATCCATTGACCTTGGTGAACTTGTAAATGTCTTCTATCTTCTACAAACTAAAATCTGATCTGAAACTAAAACAACACACAAAAATTTTCAAACCAACTTAATGAAAAACTAGCTGAAAATTGAAAACTAAAAAAAAATGCTCAAAATTCTGAGCTTATTGGCACTCATCTACCTACTCAATCTACTAAAAATCTTATTGAATCAGGTAATACAAAAATTCCAATGAATCCAATCAAGTAGTTGTAACAATAAATGGATAACTTGATTGCTTGTGATCAAAATTGGAAGTATATTATGATCATGTGCCTTTATAATAAATGATATGATGTGTAAAGGCCACTTTTGATGTATTTGATCCTTATAGAGAAAACATGTTTGCAGATTTGGGCTAAAAATATTCTCCATATAATCTGATATAGGATCAATAAAAGTATGATGTATGTTATTTACTTCTAGGACTTCAATGACTGGTTGCTCAGTTGTATTCTGAATATTAAGCCTTGAAACTATTTATTTTGTCTTGTGTTTGAAAGAATAATCATCCTCAATATGAAAGTCAAAAGATAGTACAATTTCCTCTTGCTTAGGAGAAGGAATATTTTCAAAGAATTCTTTAGGATTTCAGAAATTGTATGACTGAATTTGATAATGCAAAAGTTTAATTTCATTTTCATAATTTTCAGAAATTATCTCAAGAACACATATTTTCAGTTTGGGAGAATATTTTCTTGATTTCAAAAGAAGAAATAAAGCTCTTAAAAAATCCTCATCAAGCTGAAGTTCTAATATCTCATCCCTCAAAGTAGCTAGTGATTGTTTTGTGAAATTATCATAATTATCATCATATTGATCATGTAAGTCTAAAAAATCTTCTAAGAACCTTGATTTTCATAGGAATAGGTCATTTTGTAATAGCTTGCATCTTTTGAGGCTCCAACTTCACTCCTTCCTTTAAAAAAATATGAACCAAATACTCGAATTCTTATTTCCCAAAAGCACATTTGGATATTTTTACATAAAAATGATTGTTCTCAATAATTATTTATATAACTTTTCCACATGTTTAGTGTGGTATTCCCATGATTTATTATAAATATATGTATTATCAAAGAAAACCAACACAAATTTTATAAGATGGGATCAAACAAAATTGTTCTTAAGTCGAGCCCGCCGGACTTCAAACGGCGATAAACCATAATTCAAACCAAATTCGCGTTCCAAAATAGCCTGTTGACGTTGGCCAATTTTGTGATGTGAAAACCAACTGAATTCCGCCCTAATCTTTTTCGGGTCCGAAGTTGGTCTGGCGTACGGAGGGAGAGTTGTGACGCAAATTTCTTATCAAATTCGCCCTAATCTTTTTCGGGTATGGATTTCCACTGCGCGAGCGGCCCAAACAAAGATACACTCCAATCAATTTTTGCCATATGTCCTTAATCAGAACTTGCCCTGCTCCCGGATGCGGGTGCATTCGATGGCGTTTAAGGCGATGGGACATGGATGTGGCGATTTCATGTCAATCACATTAAGTTTTAACGTTGTTCAATTAAGTTCCAAGGTTTTCACATCTAATCGCATTAAGTTTTAACACTGTTCAAGATCGGACCTCCACTCCTGTTAGTGATTCCACATGCTCCAATATGATCCAGCGTTCAGCTCTCATTAATGATCAGAGATTAATTATGACGGGCGTCCTTCGATTGCATTGCAGTCGGGTTGATAAAATGGCATTTCGCTATGGTTTTTTAGACGAGCCGGTTGCTGGGTTACACTGCCTGCTCACTGTGACGAGAAGGAGAAGTGGCTAGCTGAACTGCTGTGTAGACCTTGCTGCATATCTCTATTTCTCTCGGTCTGGTCCTTGTTTGTCTTCCTCTGTTTCTTGGAATTCTGCTTCTCTGTCTCCTCTTGTGCCCACTGCTAGTGAGATTGCACCCATGCCTCGCGTGCGTCAAAGGATGCGTTGCCGTAGGGGGAGCACTAGACCCCTCAACCGATTTGTCTTCCGGCCAGTCCAATGATTATTACGTAGGTCGCTATCCAAATACTAGGAGTGGGCGGGGTCGGGTTGTAGGATCTGGCCACTGTATGTGTTACACAACAATTTGTCACCGTCCCTACAATTCCCCATCCCACACAATTGGATGGCTCGTTTCATGACCTGTGAGAGTGACATAACTTGAAAACACTTTCATGGCATTCCCCTAAAACATGTACTCTCATTTCCCTGAAGACAACTCCTTGTGAAAAACCCTAAAAAAACACCTTTTTGCATTGGCACGGGTAGCCAATTCATTACCCGCGCCAATGGGGGAAATCCTTCAAAGACGGCACGCCAATTGGCGCTCTGTCCCAAAGTCGCACTCGCGCCAGCCATTTTAAGGGGTGTTTTTTAAAAATAAATGGCGGAAGTTTTGTCCTAACTGATCCAGGAACTGGTATCTAATTTAGTTGGGAGGTTTGGCTCCGGATATCCATGTAGAGGAAGTGGTTTGCCACCTCTCATGGAAGCTTCCTTGAGGATAGGGCCAATCCCATGATTATAGGGATCCCAACTCCCCTTCCTCCATCTATAAAAGCTTGCTCATCTCATTTGCAAGCTAGTATCCAAGTTCTCAAGAGCCTAATGCTGCAAGAGCTTTGATCCATTCCCTTAAGGCCAAATCCAAGCAAGGAGATCATTGTTGAGACATCCGAAGAGAGAGGTTTGTCCCATCCCTGACAAGATTTATCGAGACGCGTTCTGCTAACGACCCTCCGAAGGAGAATTCAGCGTCAGAGCTATGGTTGTATTCTTCTTTTGATTAATTAATGATAAGCGACTATTGGTTATGGTTCCACTCGTGTTCTTGATAATGATCATGAGTTATGTCTTCTCTGACTGACATATAGTTGTATGCACTGAATTTTAAGCTTGTATTTTTTTTGTTTCTTGCATGTGCAGGGGTCCGATCACGGAGATCGTGAGGATTGTGATCTGCCAGAGCTAAGGAACTGGAGCGCTACCTTCTCTACGAGTGACAACGTTGGATTCCAGGTAAGCCTTCATCGTTAGTTGTTTTATCTGCAATTAGGAACATGCACTATAGTGTGAACGATTGTTGCTAGACCTGGTCTGGGCTAGTAGGGATCGCCTCTATCCGCAGAGGGGATTTACCTCCACAACAAATTGGCGACTTCGCTGGGGATCGTTGGCTTGTTTTTGTTCTGCTTTGTAAGCTACAGATGGAGCCTGAAGTTAGCCAGATAGCCTTTGAAACACTTTTTCTCTGCATTAGCGAAGTAGATCAACGCTGCTTTAGTCAATCTCTGGTTTATTTTATGAACTGAATGCTTGGAGTGTCGTCTTGTCTTTTCGGTTGATTCTTGACCTTGCTTGCTTGGTCAGCTCTTTGGGTTTGTTTTTCTGTTTGTTTGGTTTTTGTTTGGCATTTTCATCACTGGTCTGTGTTTGGACTGCTCTTTTTTATTTTTTCCCATAGTTAACTCGACTGGCGCGCTTCTCAGCTTGACAGTCACGCCCATTGGCGCAGGTTACTTGTGTATCACCCGCGCCAATTACATTCTGGCGCTAATTTCAGCCTCACAGTCGCGCCAATCCTATGAGGTATTAGTGTTTTCTGTGTTTTGAGCCTTCTGAGACTGATCTGTGACTTTGGCCTTGTTTTTTCGCTTGTTTGAGTGTTCTGGAGCCTTGTTTGACTGGCTGTGACCTTCGTCCTTTGGTTGTTTTCCCGTTTCCATCGATTTCACTTTCTAGCCCTAGGGCATCTAGGTCCTCTTGTGTGTCGAGCCTCCCTTGGGAGTTTTGGGTTTCTATCGGTTCAATCGACCTTGTGATTACTTCTTTACATTCGTTTAGTGATTGATTATCACTTTATTGTGTTATTTGAGTGTTTGTTCTCTTCTTCATTCGGATTTCGCTTTGCCTCGTTTAGGCCTAGATTACATGTCCATTTGAGTCTTTGGGATTCTTTTGGTTTTGAGGGACTTTTTTGTCAATTTGAGGTCTGATTACGTGTTTTTCATTGAGTGATTTGCTCATTTTTGCTCTATTACTATCGCATCTCAAATTGCTCTTCATTAGTTTTCATTTTGTTTAGTGCTTATTGCTATTAAACATTGAAAATATTAAAAAAATCTCTTTTGCTTTTGATCAGTTAGTGAAAATTAAAATCTTTTCGGTGTTATTAGTGATTAGTGAATTTGAGAGAAAATTTTTTGGTTACATTAGCTGCATTAGAGGCTTTGTTGGTTGTTTTCTGATCATTTTTTTTGTGTGAAAAGCTCTCAACTCTCTCGTAGTTAGCTTTCATCGAATGAAATGATATACTGTGGCATATAGTGTGCATTTAGGAGATTTTGTGACATCACACTCGCTAGGGCCTGAAAACTGAAACGTAATTGAAGATAAACATTAAAATTTACTCAATTTACACTAAGGCAACATTGAAACATTAACACAACATTTAGTGGTCTAGGCTAGAGACGTGTTTCGGCGTCTTTAAACCTAGTAGTTGTTGTTCGCCTCTTGGCTTTAGACAGCACTAATACGGACTTGTGCTCCCCGTACCGTCGAGTATATAAAGGGAGACCCCACTAGGTTTCTATCCTTTATCCATAGGAAGCCAAGTCTGCCGCCCTATATCCGTGATACACCGAACACAGCATTCGGGGAGATTGCCTGCACGTACGTTAAGTCCTTGGTTGATTTCTTTTTCATTTTTGAAACCAAGGTGTATATTGCAGTTCACAATTATTTGGTACACCCTTTGCCTAGTATTCCTGAGTAGTCATTTGAACTTTTCTGACTCTTTAAATTTGAAAGGATCACCAAGCGCTCGTCCTTTCACTTTTGCTTCAAAACTGAAAGAGATAGAGTCACCTTTTATCTGTTTCTTGACTCTTAAAACATGAAACAGTGAAGTTTCTAAGTTTCAATGTGGTAAAATTAATCACCCACGATCACACGCCCTGTTAGATTTTGCTTGTTGGCCATTTGATTGTGTGTCTTGACTCTTTTTCAACCCATGTGTGTTGTGCTTGATCTTTTGTCATTGTTGTCATAGTGGCGGAACCTCCTATTTCGTCTACTAGTAGTCCATATACGGACGATTCATCAGAGTATTCTTAGTCCTCTGCTGAACCTCAGCAGCCCATCGTTTCCGAGTTTCCCGATGGGGGACCGGTTCTGTCTGAGCAACCATTTGGAGGACCAGTTGAGTTCAATTGGCCCTTTTCCGACCCTTGGTTTGGATTGGGAGTAGGGGAAGATTTCCCTCCTCTTACATTGAGTACGCCTTTTATATCTGCTTTTATTCATCCTAGTCCTCGCCGTCTATTACGAGATCTAGCGGCAGGCTCAAGCATGAGTGAATCTAGCGAGGAAATCCCCACGTCTGGTGAAGATTACCAGTTGTTTCCTCAAAGGTTATTTCCAGGAGACAACCCTGAACCATCTGTTATTTCATCACCTGGTCCCTCATTACCCACCGGATATAGATCCTTGGGTCAAATCATTGCCGCCGCTGCCTCTATGGGGGTATTAGCTCCTTCTACGAGGCCGGTTGTTCCTTCGTTGGGGATGTCTCCACGGATGCCAGTTACATCATCCCCTCAGGTTACTTCTGTACCCTCCATGCTCACTCTTTGTGTGGCCGCATCTGCACCCGCCGTTACTACCCAGTCCGTAAGGACCACATCCCTTCCCGAAGATATCTACATAGCATCTGCTATGCCGGAGAACATCTCTCCAGAGGAGTATCGATTGTCTCTACAACAGTCGAACCCCGAGGTCGGACATTACTCTCAAGATCCCAACTGCTCGTACTTTTCGCATTATGCACAGGATGGTACACCCGTGTATGTTTTTCCATTTCAGTATGATGAGCATGGGAACCCTTTACGTTTACCTGCTCCTGAGGCTCAACTTCATGCTCAGGGTTTACCTCATAACCAGGCTGGACAACCTTTTAACCCGCAAGGACAACCTTTCCAAGGCCAACCTTCGGGCCAGCCTGGCTATCCTTATGACCCGCAGGGACAGCCCATACAAGGCTACCCTTCGGGCCAGCAAGGGCCATTATACGGTCTGCAAGGATAGTATTACAACCCTTCCGGTCAACTCGTGCAGCCTCTCCCTGGAGTCCCAACTGGGCAACCTGAAGGACTCACAGGTCAACCGGGGTACCAACCCGGGCTGGTATACGGTCCTAGGGGGAAAGTCCAACCTTCTCAACCTTTGCAACCGTAGTATCCTCTTGGTCCCAATGTTGCACATCAGCCAGGACCATCTTATGGTCTTGCTGCGGGTCAAACCAGTTATCAGCAACCGCCTGGCTCCATTCCGCTACCAGGCCAACCGGCCCATCCGGCACAACCTGGTATCCCGCCACCAGGCCAACCGGCCAATCCGACACAACCTGGTGTCCCTCCACTAGGCCAACCGGCCCATCCAGCGCAACCTGGTGCTGCTCAACAACCAGGACAACCTGCACAACCGGCACACCCTCGCCATTACCTGCTCCATCTTTTCACCAGATGGTATACTGTCTGTCAAGATGGGCACTAGACCTCTGCGCGACAATCTAGTTATGAAGTATACATCATAAACCTCCAGTTCCAGCACTTGGTCCTGAAGTTTGAACACCCCTTCATTTTCATCCCAAATACTCACCAAGTACTGTAGGAGCTCAGGTTGAGCTCGTAATCAGGGTGTCAGGAAGAACTTCTTGAGTCCACAGTTCTTAAGTGCATTCATACAGGCCTCATTCTCCATGGCCAGTTCATCCTCTTCCCCATGCTCCCTTTCCTTCCATTCGATAACCATTGTGTTTGGTTGCCTGCATCAACATGATCAAAAATCCTTGATTAGACCTCTGTTACATGGAAAAATCCATTGGATTGTTCTCTGTTTGGAAATTTAAAATGGAAAAATCGCTTTGCGCCATTGGTGCGACTATTTTCCTAACAGTTGCGCTAGTTGGCGCGACCCCTTTGTATGCAAAAGGCCATTGGCGCGGGTCCATGCCCGATACCGACGCCAATGGGCAGAGCAATAAAATTTTAAAAAATCTTCCACAGAAGCCCAATCCGCAATGGAAATCTCTATAAAATGGATCAAAATGGAGTTCAGGGAAGAGCCTCTTACTTGGGACAAATGAGGATCTGAATGGTAGCCCGGATCAGTCGTATTCGCCGTCAGAATTTTGCAGACAAATGGACCACTGTTTCTCTCTAATGAGGTAAATAGTAAAAGTAATTTTTTTTTTACCATTTGAGACTTATTAATAACTTTTTGAAATCTAAATAGGTTTTAAAAGTCATTTTTTATTAATATTTTAATATAGTTTGTTGAAAATGGGTTTTACACTTGCCTTTTTGTGCAGCAACAGGTCTTTATGCGGCTTAAACGGTGACACGAGTTGTATTTTATACTTTTTCGGACTCTGTAAATACGCGAAAAAGTCATTTTGGAGTCATCTTTCAGCTCTTTTCTGACTCTCTACACATGAAAAGAATTCTGAGGCCCTTGTCATTTCGATCTTGTTAAAGTGGCCACGAAACGACATCTGCCCAGTATACGTTTACCCCTTTTTTGGGCTGGGATAGATTATTTACAAAAAAGGAATACCCTAGCCTATCGCGACTAGGAGGTTTTCTCAGACAAAGTTTTCTACCTTTTCGGATCTGAGGAACTATTTACGAAAAGGGACCTTTGGATTTTTCTTTTCCGCTGTCTTTTCAAACTCTCTAAATATGAAAATATGCCGAGTTCTTCCTTTGTTAGACTCGTTAAACCCTGATGACATCGGATTCAGTCGCAATGACGTTATTCGAGTCACTCCTTCCTAGGGCTCGTTAAATGTACTAGGATGGATTCGTCCGAAGGACAAACTTATATTACAAGCATGTGTTATCCCCTTCAAGCTTGTTATCAAAAATAATTGGGGTACTCGCCAGAAATGGTGGGGAAAAATTGAACTAGAATTATTGTCGTGTTGGCAGTATGTCGCTCTTGAACATGGCACTTGTCTACATTCGTGTCAGGTTGGGGACATCTCATCTCGTTTTCCACTTGCCTCCGTGGGTTTGGGTAATCCTTTTTGACCTCTCAGCTACTCTTTGCCTCATCGCCATGACCTCTGATCCGTTGATGTCGAATACTGCCAAACTCACTGTCGTGCCACCATGTGTTCAAGAGAAGTTGACCTCTGCAAGTATCAACCTTCCTCTGATTCTCATCTGATCATGATTCACAAAAACATTATGTTCCTTTGTCTCGCATCGATGATGTGGGAAACACTATGGCCCACCTTCGATCAAGGTCACTTCCTGTCGACTTCAGCTCATTATCCAGGAAGCTGATCTAGAGACTCCCTTCTGGTACCTTGGAGCCTGCATGCCTCAATGGCAGGTTCTTCGCATTCGACGTGAGGATTTCATCATTGGCCTCCGATCAAGTGATTCTGTGGGTGTTCGACGTCAGCTCATTGTTCACATGCCGTAGATTGTACCTGTAGTACCTTGAGGACCATTGGCATTAATGGTGGTAACTCTCGCAGCTGTTAACAACTTTCATCATTGGCTGGTAATCAGACGGTGTTCTTGCATGCTCGACTTCAGCTCACTTATTCGCATGCTTGAACTTGTACTTTTTTCGGGTCGAGATGGAGCGCAAGACCCTGGATTCCTGTTTTTTACGATCCAGGCTGCGATTTTGTGGATTATCATGATTAGTTACATGACTCACTGATTGGATGGCTGCGACCATACCTGAGTCTATTTATCGATCCTCACTAGATGGCTGCATCCATGCCTTGGATCTAGATTATTGTATACTCTGTTATGGATGGTTACGCCCATACCGCGTATATATCATGTATTTGAGATATCAGTTGTATTTCTCTACGCAGGTTTTCCGACGGCGGTATTTTTAGTTGGACACGTTCTCGTAAATAATTTCACCCCTCTCTCTCTCTCAGGCCTCATGCTTTAGGGGGCATCTGTTACACAACAATTTGTCACCGTCCCTGCAATTCCCCATCCCGCACAATTGGAGGGCTCGTTTCATGACCTGTGAGTAGTGACATAACTTGAAAACACTTTCATGGCATTCCCCTAAAACATGTACTCTCATTGCCCTGAAGACAACTCCTTGTGAAAAACCCTAAAAACACCCCTTTTTGCATTGGCATGGGTAGCCAGTTCATTACCCGCGCCAATGGGGGAAATCCTTCAAAGAGGGCACGCCAATTGGCGCTCTGTCCCAGAGTCGCACTTGCGCCAGCCATTTTAAGGAATGTTTTTTAAAAATAAATGGCGTAATTTTCGTCTTAACTGATCCAGGAACTGGTGTCTAATTTGAGTTGGGAGGTTTGGCTCCGGATCTCCATGTAGAGGAAGTGGTTTGCCACCTCTCATGGAAGCTTCCTTGAGGATAGGGCCAATCCCATGATTATAGGGATCCCAACTCCCCTTCCTCCATCTATAAAAGCTTTCTCATCTCATTTGCAAGCTAGTCTCCAAGTTCCCAAGAGCCTAATGCTACAAGAGCTTTGATCCATTCCCTTAAGGCCAAATCCAAGCAAGGAGATCATTGTCGAGACATCTGAAGAGAGAGGTTTGTCCCATCCCTGACAGGCTTTATCGAGACACGTTCTGCTGACGACCCTCCGAAGGATAATTCAGCGTTAGAGCTATGGTTGTATTTTTCTTTTGATTAATTAATGATAAGCGACTATTGGTTATGGTTCCACTCTTGTTCTTGATAATGATCATGAGTTATGTCTTCTCTTACTGACATATAGTATGCACTGGATTTTACGCTTGCGTTTGTTTTTTTTCTTGCATGTGCAGGTGTCCGATCACGGAGATCGTGAGGATTGTGATCTTCCAAAGCTAAGGAATGGGAGCGCTACCTTCTCTATGAGCGACAACGTTGGATTCCAGGTAAGCCTTCATCGCTAGTTGGTTTATCTGCAATTAGGAACCTGCACTATAGCGTGAATGATTGTTGCTAGACCCAGTCTGGGCTAGTAGGGATCGCCTCTGTCCGCAGAGGGGATTTACCTCCACAACAGTATGGATTCCCCTGATCCTCTTTTCCTCACTGCTAGTTCACCTTCTCCCACGATGCGCACTGCGCAATTTTCCTTTAATTGCTCTCTCAACTTCCCACGAATTACAGCTTCAGTCACTATGGTTTTCCATGAGGAGGCCCAAACAGAGGAATAATGCACCTGTCCAGTGGGTCTGAGCTCGGAAAAATCCGGCCAGCATTCGAGCCTTCAAGAGGGGAGCCGTGGCATGAATGTGGAGGTAGCAGCTAGCGATCCTAGACCTTCCGAAGGATGGTGCCAAATCGTCGAGGAGCCGGAGGAGTAGTTTGGTTAATTTGTTTTTCTTGCTTCGTGGCCCACTTAATTGGGCTGATTTTAGATTATTTTACTGTGCTGGACCTTTGTAATATTTTTGAATTCTATAAATTAAACGTTCAAGACTAGTTTCCCCGTATGAGGGCAGTCTTCTTAATTTTTTGATTTTTTGATGACAAATTTGCCATGAGTCTGGGCAATGATTTTGACTTCAGTGTAATAGTATTCCCACTGTTAATAGATTAAATTTACTTAGAAAAAAAAATGTTGCCCTGTTTCTATTTTAAACCTCTTTTTTGAAATACATAGCCATGTTTATATGGTCTACGTATTATACTCTTTCTCTGTATATCTAGTACAGGAACCTTTTTGCTATGAACAGGGTGGATGCTGTAGCAGGCTACTAATGGAAACAAGTGAGCCTGAACCTTACATCTCGAATGCAACATATGGTTACCAATTTTGGAATCAAGCGAGCCCGATCTTACAAGTGAGCCTGATCTTACAAGCGAGCCTAGGTTTCTGTAGATGGTTATCACACTCCTCACATGATTAGCGTTTTTCTCTATTCAAGGATTTTGGATACTTTAATGTGTATTTGGAACAATGGACGTCGGTACTCTATATGTTGCTTTACTATTCTACATACTGCTATTTCAATTTCTTATAGATGCATCGGGCATATTTGGATGCTTTTTCAGATTTGTCGATAATCTCCATGTGGACCGTTACTGGGTTTTATATCATGTCCCTATATGTGACATGGGGTATTTTTCTATCATTGTCTGGGGTGGGACTTCCACTTTTCTGGATGGATATTTGGGTTCCAACCTTCAGATGTGAAAATGTAATGACTTCATGGACTGTTTTACTTCATATAATATATTCAAAATAGCATTTTTTCTCTTCTGAAAAAAAAATGATTAATGTTTATCATTCTGCCTTCAAAACTAGCGATGCTGGTCTATGTTGCTGGTTTATTGATATGGTCTGATGGTCTTTTTATATTTTGTACATATCACACTCCTCACATGATTAGCGTTTTTCTCTGTTCAAGGATTTTGGGTACTTTAATTTGTATTTGGAACAATGGACGTCGGTACTCTATATGTTGCTTTACTATTCTACATACTACTATTTCACTTTCTTATAGATGCCTCGGGCATATTTGGATGCTTTCTCAGATTGTCGATAATCTCCATGTGGACCGTTACTAGGTTTTATATCATGTCCTTGTATGTGACATGGGGTATTTTTCTATCATTGTCTGGGGTGGGACTTCCACTTTTCTGGATGGATATTTGGGTTCCAATCTTCAGATGTGAAAATGTAATGACTTCATGGATTGTTTTACTTCATATAATATATTCAAAACAACGTTTTTTCTCTTGTGAAAAAAATGATTAATGTTTATCACTCTGCCTTCAAAACTAGCGATGCTGGTCTATGTTGCTGGTTTATTGATATGGTCTGATGGTATTTTTATATTTTGGACATATCACACTCCTCACATGATTATCGTTTTTCTCTGTTCAAGGATTTTGGGTACTTTAATTTTTATTTGGAACAATGGACGTCGGTACTCTATCTGTTTCTTTACTATTCTACATAATGTTATTTCACTTTCTTATAGATGCCTCGGGCATATTTGGATGCTTTCTCAGATTGTCGATAATCTCCATGTGGACCGTTACTGGGTTTTATATCATGTCCCTGTATGTGACATGGGGTATTTTTCTATCATTGTCTGGGGTGGGACTTCCACTTTTCTGGATGGATATTTGGGTTCCAATCTTCGGATGTGAAAATGTAATGACTTCATGGACTGTTTTACTTCATATAATATATTCAAAACAACATTTTTTCTCTTGTGAAAAAAAAATGATTAATGTTTATCACTTTGCCTTCAAAACTAGCGATGCTGGTCTATGTTGCTGGTTTATTGATATGGTCTGATGGTCTTTTTATATTTTGGACATATCACACTCCTCACATGATTAGCGTTTTTTCTGTTCAAGGATTTTGGGTACTTTAATTTGTATTTGGAACAATGGACGTCGGTACGTACTCTATCTGTTGCTTTACTATTCTACATACTGCTATTTCACTTTCTTATAGATGCCTGGGCATATTTGGATGCTTTCTCAGATTGTCGATAATCTCCATGTGGACCGTTACTGGGTTTTATATCAAGTCGCTGTATGTGACATGGGGTATTTTTCTATCAGTGTCTGGGGTGGGACTTCCACTTTTCTGGATGGATATTTGGGTTCCAATCTTCAGATGTGAAAATGTAATGACTTCATGGACTGTTTTACTTCATATAATATATTCAAAACAGCGTTTTTTCTCTTGTGAAAAAAAAAATGATTAATGTTTATCACTCTGCCTTTAAAACTAGCGATGCTGGTCTATGTTGTTGGTTTATTGATATGGTCTAATGGTCTTTTTATATTTTGGACATATCACACTCCTCACATGATTAGCGTTTTTCTCTATTCAAGGATTTTGGGTACTTTAATTTGTATTTGGAACGATGGACGTCGGTACTCTATCTGTTGCTTTACTATTCTACATACTGCTATTTCACTTTCTTATAGATGCCTCGGGCATATTTGGATGCTTTCTCAGATTTTCGATAATATCCATGTGGACCGTTACTGGGTTTTATATCAAGTCCCTGTATGTGACATGGGGTATTTTTCTATCACTGTCTGGGGTGGGACTTCCACATTTCTGGATGGATATTTGGGTTCCAATCTTCAGATGTGAAAATGTAATGACTTCATTGATTGTTTTACTTCATATAATATATTCAAAACAACGTTTTTCCTCTTTTAAAGTTTCATTTTTTTTTTTTAAATTGAACCCGCCATCGCTATACCGACGCCTTGTAAGCGGCAGAATTGCGACAGATTAAAAACTTCAGAAGAACGACAGTATAAAAACGTCAGACGAGTGACGTTCAAAACGTCAGACCACATTTCGTCGGAATTGCGACAGTTTACAAACGTCGGAAGAGCGATGTCCAAAACGTCAGACCACATTTCATCGGAATTGTGACAGTTTACAACCGTCGGAAGAGTGACGTCCAAAACGTCGGACCACATTGCATCGGACTTGCAACAATTTACAAACGTCGGAAGAGCGATGTTCAAAACGTCGGACCACATTTCGTCGTAATTGTGACAGTTTACAAACGTCGGAAGAGTAACGTTCAAAATGTCGGACCACATTTCGTCGGAAGTGTGACAATTTACAAAGGTCGGAAGTGCGACGGATTGGGAAACGTCAGAAGAGTGACGCTTGTTTGGAAGCGACGGAAAAAGTGTCAATAGTGTGACACTTTTTAATTGCGTCGGGACTGTGACGGTATGGCAAACCACATTTTGCCCGCCCTCGAACTGTCGCTCTTGCGACAACTATGTGTCGGAATAGCGACGAATTGGCCGTCGGAATTTCCGCCAAATTTTCTAGTGTAAGCTAGATTAAGTGCTAAAAATCCCTTTCAATGAGGCATGAGGGTGAATTTATAGAGGTTGGGTGACCCTTCACCTTCCCCATGACCCTTGGACTTCCCTCATGACCATTGAACTTCCACTTGACTCTTCATATTCCCTTGGACTTCCCTCGTTACCATTCAACTTCCAATTGACTCTTCATCTTCCCTAGGACCTTCCGATTTTCTCATGGCCTTTGATATTTCCTTTTGGCCTTTTTCCTGATTTTAATATTTGTCATTTATGAAAAATCAATACATTTACAATAAAGTGAGGTATAATTGACTTTGGCATAGTATCATGTAGGAAATAGATTGGTATTCAAAATTTGGTTGATGTCCTTGTAACATTTTAAGGTAACTTCATATTGGTTGGATCATTTTATAATTTTTGTTGACTTGGATGATGCATCCATGAAGTATTTCAATGTAAATGGCGAACAACCACTCCAAAAATCTGGTCCTGCAAACACGTGACCATCAATTGGAATTCAAGATTTTAATTTGAATCGGAAATCATTAGCACAAATAAAATTAAAAAATCTATATAATCAAAGAAAGTTTGAATTGAAAATAATTAGCACAAACAAAAAAAATGATCCATATAATCAAAGAGTCTGATAATAAAATTGCTAGACTCGACCTTCCTTCACCCCTTATCATGGCAGTCTTTAATAATTTTCTAATGAATTTGTTGTCCTCACTATATTCTTTTCATTATTCTTTTTTATATAGATGTGATGAAATATTCCTTGATCATTTGGTCAAATTCCTACATCTTCGTGGATATTATTGTTTGTATACAACCTTAATAACTTCATCATCACCACTTAAGTCTCCTTTTAGGGATTAATATAAGATTCTTTAACTGCATTCACGTCATATTATCCTTTCATTATTGACAAAATGGTCTATCATATATTATTTTGCATTTTGAATGTGATTTTATGCCTTGATATCATTTTGTTATAATCTATGTGCATGGTTTTCTTTAAAGTGGGACTTAAAAAAATTGCAACAGTTTTTGTAAACAAATTTTTCATTGTTAGTGTCGATTATTGTGGTGCAAATATTGTCCATCAGTGCATTGATATGTGTACCTTCTCACGACATTTGTATATGGCTCCACTACAAGGAAAATACCCTCTAGTGGATGTTTTTGAGGAACCCCTTATAAAAATACCCAAGACATCCGTTTCTAGCGAAGGTTACTAGAGGAGGTTGGCGGGTGGAGGTTTTTGCAGATGTTTTTCGTCTGGTGCGCTTATCATCCTAAACCGCACCGGTGTGTTCAACAAGAGAAAGCACCAGTGCACACAAAGCATTGGCACATTGGACACCGTGCACTCCATACACACCCACCCAGTGTGTATCATTACTATAGTGCACTGGTGCATCCTAAAACCCTGCGCAAAAACATAAACTGCCTGATGCAGTCTTAAGAAACCACACCGGTGTGCCTATAAAAACCCATGCACCGGAACAGTGTTAAATAAAAAAAAATACAGCCAAAAAACCTTTTTTTAATTTTTCTCAATGCTCCAGAGCTCTCAAGCACCGATGCAATTTATCCTTGTCTGAGCAACCCTGACATCGGTGCTCGCATTACACCCATTGCACGCATTGCTACTATGCATTGCACACAAATCTTCAGCTTGAATTTTGCAAAATGGTGGGAAATTTTACTTTTGAAAATTCTACAGCCAATACGCCTCCTTGACGAACAAATGTAAATGTATTTTTCTTGTTTTTCCATAATTAATCCTTTTATTAGATTAGAATTTTAAATTACCTTAACAATAACCATTTAAAAGAAAAAAAAAATTTTCGCGTGGTGTGCTCGAGCCATTCGACTCGCACTGGTTCATGGTGTTGCCTATAAATTTACAGGTTGCACCGCAACTGGTGCTAACGGTATCCGCACTGGTTCCAGGGCAGTACCGAAAGGCACACTGTGTTATTTTAAAATTTAAAAAAAAGTGTGGTGCGGTCGGTTGCCTGGTAGCACTGTTGACCATGTGGAATAGTGGAAATGCAGTGCATTGACTAAAATATCTGCCCCGGGGAAGGTATTTTGTCAGTGCACTGCATTCAACATTTCAACAGGGTCAACGGTGCGGCCTGGTAAAAGACCGCATCATTGACTATGTAATGATGTCAAGAGGTTGATGCACTGATCGAAATATATGCCCCAGGGCGTAGAGTTTAGTCAACGCACCGTCCTCTTGACACGGTCCATAGTCAATGGTGCATTCTATTATACCACCGCATCATTGACTTAAGAAGAATGCCAGGAGGGTGGTGCGCTGAAAATTTTCAGGTGCACCGTCGCCGGCGCGCTGAATATTTTCTGGTGCACCACCACCGGTGCACAACAAGAAAAGACACACCGGTACTGGTGCATGGATTTTTTTGTGGTGCACAGAATATTTTTTTTTCCAAAAAAAATTATATATGTATATTCCTAAATACATGTCTCATTTAATAAAAAAAGTATTTAATATGTCAACCATTCACAGACGTGAAAGGAGAGAAGAGAGGGAACAACAACAACAATAGGTGGACTAGTATAACATGGTTTGCCTATGGGAGGCACGATAGAGGGAGAGAGATGCATACCCTCGCCCTATTACAACAGCTAACCAAGGAATCCTAAGGCAGGTAGGCCTCCTCAAGTTCTATGATGAGGCTACTTCCCTAAAGGACCATGGTTTGTTTTTGAGACATCTTATCTGCAGGTGGAATGCATACCTACAGGCTTTCCGGGTTGGTCCTAACCAGTGGTACGTACCCACTGAGGAGGAAATATATTTCATTACAGGGCTATCGAGGAGAGGGGTGGATTTTCCCTCATTCCCAGAGGTTCCAGTTGGCTATGCAGTGCCCAGAGATACATTAGCGCAGATATATTGTCTCCTTCAGATTTTCAAGTCTCTGGAGGTCAGTTACGTATTTCTGCATTTGGTAATGAGGAGGTGAGGTGCCTCTCACTTCTGATTTCGACCATTTCACACAAAACTAGTGACAAGAAACGCATTAGTTGCCCGCTTCTATATTATGTTGATTCTTTAGTACAGGAGCCACGACTTGTCAAGTGGTCTGCCATTTTTTTGCGGCAGTTCTATACAGTCTTAGATAGATGTCGTGCTCATACAAAACGGAGGGTCAACTTCCCTTTTGATTCATAGTTTTTTTGTCTATTTTTTGAGAGGTTTCCAGAGACGCGGCCTACTTTTAATTGGCAACCTCGTAGGCCGATGTTGGAGGCACAGATGCACATGTGGGGATAGATGCTACCCAAGAGGGGTGAGTCTGATTTTTCTGTGAGGATATCGCATGATGCATTGGAGTTGCTAGCTAGTGTTGACGAGCATCCCTTCATTATGGTCCCCTGTCCTTATGCTGGTTTGGATTGGCGAGGGTGTGCCAACATCCTCTTCACAGATGATGAGCCGCCGGATGATAGAGATAATATTATTGTTTTATTTAAATTTATTATAACATGTTATTTAACTTTTTTTTCTTAAATTGTGTAATGAATTTGTCTAATTATTGTTTTGTACTTGTATATATTTTTCAAAAATTGGGTATTTTGATGGCGAGGACATGCCAGCATCACCACATGACCCAGGTGTGGATCTTGATGACGATCACGATATGCCAGATGTTGAGTATCATCAGGAGGCCGATGCAAAGAGACCTACTCCTACTGGTGAGCCGGTATCGCCTTTTTCTAGACGGGGTAGGCTTGATAACAGATCAAGGATGGAGTTGGATGACCAACTCTGTACATTGATTGTTGAGGTGGGAGTCAAGCCCACTACTATTAGAGGCATACAAGCCGATAGTAGGTTGGTACATATGTGGAGAGGCATGTCGCGTGACATTTACAGCATGATGCAGCATGTCGTAGGAGCTACGACCTTAGTTATGCGGCTGAGGAGGACCCTTGCACGTTATATGCATGGTCGAGACGTAACACGTGATCAACAGTCTGTGAGCAGCGCCGACACATCATCTAATGATCACGATCAGGGGAGTGATCATCACCACCTCACGTCGTGCCAGATGAGCAGCTTCCACTAGCATTCAGCATCAGTCATCATGGAGAGCAGGCTAGACCATCGACCATGTCCAATCATCACGATGATCATGAGCAGGCTGGACCATCGACCATGTCGAGTCATCACGATTAGCAACCAATTGTTGATCCTACTCAGGATGAGGCACTAGTACCAGATCAACATGCACGTAATGATAAGCATGTATCGATTGATAAGCTTTTCAAGGCTGCATCATTTACTGAGGAGACCTCGACTAGTACTGCTATTGATGATGTACCACGAGCTAATATATGAAATTCATATTACAGTTGTATATTTTTGACATTATTCAGTTATATATATATGGTCCATGTATTTTATGTTCATGTTGCAGTTGTACTTAATTTACATGTTGGTGATCATCATGATGTGTATATTGTTAGGATATGTTAGATATGTTCATTTAATGTGCATCTTGCAGAAAGTTTTGTACGTGATAGCAGTTATTTCACATGAGATGTATATTTGATGTTTGTGTTGTGATGATGTTATATAATGCTAATTGTGTTTTTTTAGATGATCATGATCATGATGATGTTAGCGAATTTGAATGTGTTTTTTAGTAAAATATGATGTTTGTACAATGGTTATCATGATCGTGATGTTTATTAATTAATTTAATATTAAATGATCATGATATTGTAAAATTGTAATATTTGTAATTCTAATTGTATGTAAAATTCTAAAATTGTAATTGTATGTAAAATTCTAAAATTGTAATTGTAATGGCATATATGTAAATTTGTAAAATTGTAATTGTAATTGTAAATTTTAAATTCGTAAAATTGTAATTGTATATATGTAAAATTCTAAAATTGTAATTGTAATTGTAATTGTATGTGAAATTGTAAAATTGTAGTTCTAATTCTAATTCTAATTCTATGTAAAATATTTGTAAAATTTTAATTGTATTACTATGAAATGATTGTAATTGTAAAATTGTAATTGTATGTAAAATTCCAAAATTGTAGTTTTAATTGTAATTGTATGTGAAATTGTAAAATTCTAATTCTAATTTTAATTCTAACACTATGTAAAATATTTGTAAAATTTTAATTGTATTATTGTGAAATTTTAATTGTATTAATGTGAAATGATTTTATTAAAATTTTTAAATTTTTAAATTTGTAAAATTTTAAATGATTGTAGAATAATAAATCTAGAATAATATGAATTATTGCAACATAATAAAGTTTAGAAAATAATGCAAATAAATTCATGTGCTTTAGAATTATCATTATTTTATTATGATCTTACATACAAAAAAAAGAACTTTATACAGTACGCCATTGTTTTTTAGATCAACATAATTGCAAATTATCAAGTGAAATATTGATTTTAACATTAACACAATGCAAATTACCAATTAATTTGAAATACGTATTATAATGTTTCGAAAAAACCATCTTAAAAAGTATAAATATTGATGATCAAATAACACATGTACCATATCACTCTCGGTTCTCATGATCACCCTCATTTTCTTCCAACTCGCATGGCATGATAAAACTAATGTTCTCAAAAATATGTTTTGATCTAGGGTCATGTCTCAATATGAACCACCAATCCATATCCAATACATATGGGTAAAAAAACACCTGGTTGTAGTGTTTGGTGAAAACATAGGGCTCATTAACTTCATCTCACATCTTTCTAGATTTGATACATATCAGCCTACTATCATGATCTTCCTTTACATTATTTCGATCAAAGGTGTCCCACCACTTTCACCTGAAAATAATAGATTGGAAAGGAGAAATCCACTTCAATGATCTCTTGTATCTTTCCAATGTAACCTAACTTCCCTCGTACTAGGTTTTGATCACGATGGCTAGATTGACTAGATTGATCGAACTCGACTTCCACTCCACAGTCTTGTATGATGTTTCCAGCATCGGCATTTTATGTGCAAAAATGGTGTCCATATGCCCACATAGATGGGAATAAATGCACCTATTATAAAAAAGTTTAAAAAAACATAGTGTCATGTGTCTTATAATAACCCAATAGTTAAAATATGAAATATAGATGTCTTATAAGTTTCAAATGTACATATAAATTAAATAGATTATTACCGAGTTGTTGCACCCAATCCCTACGTTTAGCGCATCCTCTTCAACACGCGGATAACGACCAGTTGCACTGTATTTCTCTCTAACTTGTCAACAACCCAACTGTTGGGGCATATTTTTGGCATATTTTATTTTAAATGGTCTGTTGTCGATCTACTTGATGTACTCACATGCATAATAGAAAGAATTATATGATATGTACCCCTCTACCATAGACCCCTCAAGTTTTGCTCTTTTTCAAACAAAACCTTTCAATTTCTTCATGTACCTCTCTAAGAAGAACATCCAAGAAACCACCCCAACTAATTCAACCTAGGTGGATTAGAAGATGAACCTGCAAGTCCATGAAACTCGTCGACAGTTCCTTCTCAAACATACAAACAATATTAACTATCTCTTGACACCACCATGGAATGCTAGCCACATGAATCTCCTTTGATGTGATCCAATGTACAAATGCAGATAATTTAGATATGGCACGTCCTAGGTCTTGAGGGAATTCATGTTTTTCACACCCACGCACGAAAAAAGGATAATGACACTGCAAAGTTATAAACACGTGCAATAACATACAAAATTAGTTATGTTTTATGATCCCTGCATGGGATAAATTTTATTAATATAAAAAATAATAAAATCGTGCTTTTGATATTATACGTACTTTTAGAAGATTCAAATGGTAATGCGATTTTAACCCTGACTGGTCGTCCACGGTGTAGCAGCGCCGTAGTGAAGACCCATATGAAGATGGCACCCTCACACCCATTATAACTTCCTTTGCCAAAGAAATATCGTATTTTTTTAAAATCCATGGGACATCACCTTCTTTGAAATACCATGAATTAGAGGGACCAACGCATGCCTTTGCTCCTGTACTTTCTAATCGTCTTGGCCAATGTTTCTTTTTAGTTTTTGAAGTAATAAGATATTTCCTAACAGCCAATGTGTCACTTTGTTTCGATGATATGTTCCTCTATAAATAATATGAAACATTTTTAAATACATGCATGGGATATAATAAGTGGGTAATCTTAAGATGCTCCCAATATGGGAGGTTATAAAAGATATATTTCCTTTTCATCCCAATGGGAAATTTCTCAACATAGGTGTCGAAGGATTCTGGATCATCAAACATAGGCTCCCCATTTGAATCGAACATTTCTATGAACTCCTTCTCCTTATCTCTCTCATATGCTCTAAGCCATTTAGCTCGAGTCGTTATTGGAGGCCTTTGGGTTCTCTATCATTTACCATTTAAAGAAAAAATTTCTCTTCTTTAAGGGTGTTCTTCTGGGTGGAATACCCTAGAGAAATCATACACTGGCTTTCGTAGGTCTTTTGACCATCTAGCTTTCAGAGAAGGTCCACAACATTTACATCCAAAGTACCATTTTGTTACGAGACCTGCAAGATTATTATATACAATTAATATGCATGGCACGTTAAATAATATCATGAAGATCAGATCAATTACAACGAATTAATTAACTAATATGTGAAATAATATTGTTATGTATATAAACAATTCAATAAATTAAACATGTAATTTTCCAGAGAAAACTCATAACCCTGGATAATCATGTGTCGTGTAAGCACATATGCCATACACCATAAAACTCCTCTATGCTACGATGGGTCTTGATACATCGTATACATTTATCCCATCCCATAATTACTTCAATTCATCTACCAGTGGTTGTATGTAGACATCCATATTCTTCATTTGTCTTCTATCAGGGACTATGAGAGCCAACATAAGATGTTAATTCTTCACGGACGACCATGGGGGGATATTATTATTGATCACTACTACAGGAAAAACAGAATAGTTGGTGTTCTGGAGGGAATATGGGTTGATGCCATCCATGGCTATACTAAGTCGTAGACTTTGTACTTCATCCTTGAATTTTTTGGTCCATGTATCCTCTATATGCTTCATGGCTATTGAATCAGTTAGGATTCACATAACTCCCAACTCACTTCTGTGTGAGGCATGCCATCCCTACAACATAGCTAATTCTTTGCAATGAAATAGCTTTTGAATCTTTGGGATTATAGGCATATGCCTCAATATCTTAAAAGGAGGATCAGTACATGATTTACCCTTCATTTTTAATTTATCATACCTGTCATGCCCACATTTCGAACATATCTCTTTGTCTGCATATTATCCTCTATATAGAATACAATCATTTGGACATGCATGATATGATATGTACTCAACTCCCAACATTTTCAACAATTTCTTTACATCTTTGCAGCTACCGGGCAAGACATTATCACTCGGAAGAACCTTATCTTTGAATAACCTATAGTTGGTGATCATGGAAAATATATTAATAAATGTACATCAGTGCCAATATAATTATTAACGTTCATAAAATTTACCATTTTTAATGTTCATTGTGTACTGATTATATTTCTAAAATTTATATAAGGGAGGACTTTACGGTAACTTACCTCAAAATTTCCGAGAAACATGCATTCGATAAGCCAAAATTTGTTTTCAAGTTGTACACTAACATCATTGTCCCCAACTAGGTAGACTTTGACTGACCGCTAGGTCCAAAGAGAGGGTTGGTGGAAGCAAATTTAAGGCTTTCAAAAAAGGTGTCAGCGATATGAGCATCATCCCCTAGCTTATCATCGTATTGGAATGCATCTAATAACATTGTCTCCATGGCAGTCATATCCCTTAATTAATCATCCATACCAACCTCTATTTTATTGCCTCCATTTCTAGCTTGTGAATAACTACTATTGTTGTAGTCATTCCTAATTGGTGAATCTGGACATAGTGGGAATTGAATCGGTGGTTGATTCAACCATTATTAGTATTTTTCCTCTCTGATTTTTTCTCTTAATTCAATCTTCTCTCGATTTGACATTGTCGTGGGGTGCAACGGAAGATGGTAGGTAGGTCGCTCATCATCACTAGAATCCTAATAATTAAAAAAAACATTTGAACATGATTAGTACAAAATATATGATATCAATTAGTAACCACGTTTACAATATTGCATGATTAATTGATTTGACGTTGAAATAATTACATTAATCAATATATCAAACAATTATAATTATTACCATCATTGTCCCAGGATTGTGGCTAGAAGATGCACTATTGTTACAATTTGCAGGGTGAAGTGGCTGTCCATTTTCATCTACCAAATGCGCCTTGCGGTATGCTACTCCTGATAAGAGCTTCCAACGTTTTGGAGCTGTTTGAATATTTTGTGCATCTGAACTTGATTCTGAATCTACATGAACCTGTAAATTTGTATACATTTTAAATTTAATTAGGTTGTGCATGATTGACATGGATAAAAAACATAAATTCAATTAAATAATGAAAATATAAATAAAATCTGAAGTAAATATTATGTCTCAAGATGGATAGGGAGAACTCGGTGATGGACTTTGAGAAATATTATGGAATGAGCTAGATTTTGAAGAATTTTCCATTCAATATAATTATGATATTTTCTCCCTGCATTTGAGCAAAATCAATAATAAATTTTGGCACACACACTTAAAATTAATTTCGGTGCCTTAAAAATGTTCTTCTTGTTATCGGTGCTAATGTACAGATCACCGCACTGGTGCATTTTAGTTACTGCACACTGGTGCCGTGATATAAACGGACACACCAGTGTGGTGATATTAAGTGACGCACCGATGACGAATAACCGCAAATAAAAAAAGAGAAACTCTATTTTCTTTAAGTGAAAAAAACGGTAAATTGAAAAATGGGCGACAAAATATTTTTGAAAATCTAATTTCATAAAACAATTCTTTAAATATTAAACACTTTTCATTATTTCACTACTTTTGCAAAAAAAATCAGTCAGAGATTTGCAGGAGACATACCTAGAGAAACAGAGCACGAGAGCACTGTGGAGCAGCGAAATACGTTCGGACAATCAGAATTCCAAACCTCATGTGATTCAAACCCTGTAGCATAGGATTTCAAACAATCTCGTGATTAAAGTTTATTATTTTTTTACTTTTTTTGCAGTTTTTTTTACGCAGTAAGGAAAAAATTTAAATTTCTTTTTCATTTTCAGAAACAAAATAAAATAAAAAAATCCATTTTTACCCTAAACCCTACATTCTTTTTGTTTCTACCATTTCTTCTTTGTGTTTCTAAGATTTCAGAATTAGGGCTTTTCATTTTAGATTTATAGGGTTTGTATTGCTATATATAGGCCTAAGACATCCAACCCATAGGACGACTTGCATAGTCGGATCCCAATCGGATAGCAGGAATTTTTAAAAAACTGGATTTTTTTATTGATGCGTTAGGCATAACCTAGTGCACGATGGAAGTCCTGTGTGATAAAAAAAGTAAAAACAATTTATTTTTTTAATCAGTGCGCCATATGTAGAATAGGGCACCGATGTGCTATTTCATTATGCCGCACCGCGCTCGTGTTGTTTTGCAATTTTTTTTTTATTGTGTTAATCGATGCACCATGTAACATATAACACACCACACTGGATCTCCTAGTTCACAGAGAACACCATATGGTGGTCCCTTGTTTGCGTGTGGTGTTTATGCTACAAAAACTAACACTGGACGATTTTTAATATTTTTTTTGTGTAAATCGGTGCGGTGGTTAACATGTAACGCACCAGTACTCCTTGTTGACATATACAATCGTACGATGTGTTATACTGTTTTGGCGGTGCGTTTATAAGACCAATACGCACCAACGTTGGTGCGTACACCATGAATGGCACACCGGTTTCTTGAGATTTTTTTATTTTACTTGAAAAGTTGACAATTTATTTATAAAATATATTAATGAATGATATGGTATGGGTTTCATATTGATAAAGAAATGGCTGACAAGAGATCAAGTAACAAAAATACTGATAACACATCAAGAAAAGCAAAAAAGTCAAGTTCTTTGTAAATTCTTTACAAAAAATATTATTGTTGAACTATATGTAAGTTTAACTAATATGTATTATTTACTGTGTATCATGCAGAGACACAAAATGAAAAAGCTAAATAAGATTATTTCTGATCTAAGACCAGAAAAGCATAAAATCTTGATGGAAAAATTGCAAAATGATGAATCAAGTGAATGAAAAAATACTATTGATCTAATATGAGTTTCTTTTTTTAATTTTCATTAATAATATACTTAAAATTATTAGACAACATGTGTCAAACAATATATTAATTCACATATGTTTATTGTTCTACAGGGACCAAAAACTTAGAAAATGAATGTTGTTATAAGAAAAGAAAAAAAATAGAACATTCAAATGAAAATGAATTTCTCCTTAGCTCATCTCGAGTGGTGCTAAAGGTTAACAAAAGGGGGAAAAGTTTTACAAAATTTTGAGGGATCTAGTGGAACGAATGTATAGACGTTCTTTCCACTTACAATCTAAAAATCAATCCAATGATTCCAAGAACCAAATTTTATCTAAACTACAGGAAGAGTTTCTAGAGAATTGGTCAATGTGACATGTCAGACTTTTAATAGCAAAAACGTACAACAACAAAAAATAAGGAATGAAAAAGTAATATTCCTTTAAATGTTTGTCCAGAATTATTTATAAATATCACTTTTGTTATATTTACTTTTCATATATCAATGTAAAAATTAAATAGTTTATTTTCATGTTACATTTTCAGGAAGATTATGAAAATCTCAAAAGATGAACGAGCTGATACAGAAATATGTTAGTAGGAATGTCCAAAAAGGTGTACAAGAAGATGGTCAAAGAAATGGACAAAATTGGATCGCAGGAGGAGTCATCTCAACAACAACGTGCTTCAAATGTAATATGTAATCATTAAATTTTTCAATCATTAGGTACATTAAATAAACAATTCAGCATTAAATATTAATTTTCAAGTATTTTATTGCAGAAAAAGAAAAGAGAAAATGAAACCCATTTAGCACACAAATCAGGATGACAAGGAAGAAAATGGTTGATATATAAGTTTGTGAGTAATTGTTACTTCCTTATGTTACACAGCAATTTGTCACTTGTTACACTGAAAATTTTCATCCTGACATTCTGCTATGTGTATGAGCTCATTATTACTCATACTCCTCCCTTTGCAAGTCTAACATATCAGTTCTTCATGTCAAGCCTTGAAAATCAGAGAAAAGTTCCTAAAAATCTCCTAAAACTTTGGTGTCGCACTTTCTCTCTATCTTGCCTACGGGCCCGCACCTGATCTTTAGCTTCCCTGCGTATCAGCACGTACTTTATCTGTGTTAAAAGTGTGGACCCATGTAAGATCAAAAAGGCGCAAGTAATTTCCAAAAAGCTCAATAAAAGTGAATTCTAGAAGCTTTCAAAAAATATATTGCGGTGATAGAACCGCTCTTATGAGGTGCATGAATCCCTTACCTTATGGAGCTAACCCCTTGATGTGAGGAGCTTATCCCTTTGAAGGATGATTCTATCCATTCATAGTTGGAACAAGAAACCTCCTCTATTCTACTATAAAAAGAGGCATTGGGTAGCCTCAAAGGGAGTTGAAGCTTTAGAATATTTGAAGTTAAGTGCTGTTGAGATTCAGACTCAGTTGATTAAGACTTATGTGAGGAGGGATTACATACCTCTATTAGTCTTGGTTGGAGGAGTGTAGAGCTTATCAAAGTAAAGGAGATTCCTGCTTCGGACCCCAGAAAGTCCTGTGCAACATAAAAGCTCAGGTTGTAAGGATTTTCTTCTTTTAAAATTAATACAAATACACTCATTTTTCTCAATAAGCTTTCAATCAATGGTTTATTTAATAGATTCCTTGATCACTATGATAAGCATGGTTTATGATGATTTCTATACAGGTGCTATGTAATATTTTTCTTGTTTGTGACTGCAGGTTTACAAGGAAAACTCCTTCAAGTGCGCGAGGGACAATAACGACTTCAAACAAACACTGGAGAAACGGTAAGTCCTTAACACCTCTATAGAGCTTTTCATAGATCATATATGCTTAGAGAAAGATTAGTCTATTTGGCTGTTTGTTGCTAGATACTTTTAGTACTAGGGAGATCGGTCTTGTCCGCAAGACATATTTATCCACCAACAAATTGGCGACTCCGCTGGGGAAAGAACTTGTTGTTTTTAGTTCTCTTTTATTTTGATTTAAGGAAACATTTTTCCTAGTTTTTGATTGATATACATCTGCCTGGGTAGCTTAGGTTTTCTCTATTTTTGAAATTTTGAGATCTTTTATGTTTTTCTCTAGTTTTTCCTAGGACCGCACTTTGCCTTCCTTGCACAGTGCGGGAAATTTGGCATTTTTGCTTTAGTAAACAGTGCGGTACCGCACCTGTTCCTTCTGCAAGCTTGCGGACCCTGTTAAAATTTTGAAAAACCTTTAGATTTCTTTCTTTAGTTTATCCTTATTTTAATTTAGATTTTTTGATTTCTGCCCAGATTGATGATTGTTTCTGTCAAAAGCTTTCTTAGAATGAATCTTAGCAGTATTGGTGTTTTGATGATTTTCTAGAAGTTTTGCATTTTGGATTGTCTTTCACTTGGTCTTTGTAGCGATTCGAAGCATTGACTGTTTAAAATACCTGAGATTACATTGTTCTTTTGTCTTTTGCTGAATCCGACCTGATTGTGAAATCATCCTTTGTTGAGAAATAGAGTTGCTTGTTTCTTTGCAAATCTTCGAAAATAAACATTGTTATTGGTTTTTGAATTTCATTTTTTATAAAAACATAATTGAGTGTTTTTTATCTGTTTGTTATTCTGAACAAATAGATCCTTAGTTTGTTGAATAACTAAGTAAAACATTCTTCAAAAACATTTTAAGGCTTTTATTCAAATAGGTTATTAAAATTTGTAGATCTTAGAATTAGTTTTATAGTTTTGAGTATTTTTTATAAAAGTTTGTAGATCTCTTTTGAAGAAAATTTGTTTTATAGCTTCAAGTTTTTGAAAGTGAAAGGATTTTCTTATGAGCTTTGATAGTTTGTTTCATGTGGAGTTATTGCTGAAAAGACAAAAATATTTTCTTTCAATTGTTCTTTATGTTTAAAGAAGGAATTGTACATTAAAATAATTGCATTCTCTAACTCTTCCTTAATTAGAATTTCATTGAAAGAAAACGATCTGATTATCATTTTTAGGTGCATTTTTAGTGTTTTTTTGGAAATCGAGTCTTCACACCATCAGAGTTTCACTTCCGCACCCATTGACTTAAGAAACAACTCCTAAAAGTAATGCTTAATTAAAATTCATCTAGCAATCTTTTTATTTTATAGGGCTCTTATCACCAACATAGCTTAGGCTAGTATCTTGGAGTAGGGAGTAATTAACTCTCCAAGGTAGTAAAACAAACAAGTAGACAAATCTTGCGGTAGGAAATAAACCCAATTGTAATTTGTATAATCTGGGAAGCTTCTCTTAAAGAAGTCAATCACGAGATCACGTCCGAACCTTTGAGACAATCAATTCTATTTCATTGGGGAAGATAGAAGATTTTGCGCGTATTACAAATGGTAAACCTTGGATTAACCATTGTCGAGGAGCCTGGGGTCACTTTTCGGTAACCTCAGATTAACCATGTCGAGGAACCTTCAAGGGGATTGAGCTATGTTACTCTGCCCTTGAGCATGGGATCGGATCATAGACTGTTCCCCCAGTTATATTTTTTACTATTGGTAACCTTAGTGTCCACAAACTTAAGATTATTTCCTAAGGTGACAGTGAAGGAAAGATCTCACTGTACCTGGAGCAGACGTCGACTAGACTCACTTGGAATCTCTAAGGGGTTCTCTTCACACGAGATGGTTTTGTGAGGAAACTTGTGCTAGTTTGTTTCATTAAGCAGGTTGTCGGGGTAACTGTTCCAACCGCCCTTTCTGTATTAAATTTCTACTAAGTTGGATTTCATCACCAACTAGTGTTTTTAGTACGGGAAGTTACTGTTTGTGTGTGGTTTGAACTCTTATATTTTTAAGCGTGTGATTCAATTGTTTGTTTCTTAGAGACTTTAGGTGTTTTCATTGAAATTTTCTTTGTTTGCGTGTGATTAGTTAAATAATTAATCATGGCGGAATTGCCGAGACAATCCCGGAGATTACAAGGGAAACCCCCTGAATATTCACCAAGTCAGCTTGGAGGGCTTCACGCTCTGGTATCATCTAGTAGCGGTAGGATTAAATCAACAGAAGTCGGAACTTCATCTATAGTAGTTCATCCTGGTTATCAAACACCCATAACAGAACACATTTAAGAGCCGATTTCGGTTTCTGAAGTTACTGGTAGTATTTCTCCTACTAGTGAACTCGCTTCTGAACCTGAAACTAAAATTTCTATTTTGGATACATCTTCAGGGTTTATTACTCCAACTTCTAGCGATCCTGGTTCACCAAGGGTAAGAAATATTGTCACTGACGATCTTCCATCTGGACTAATTTCTATTGAAGAACTTACTATTCCAGACGAAGAGTTATCTCCTCCCAATTCCCCTCGATCATTAAATCTTAGGGAACGTGAATCAATTTTCTACAGCCCTATTCGAACTACTGCTTGGTATTTATACTTAACGAATTTTTTAGAGAATCCGGGTCTTGCTTTTTCTCCACCTCGAGTTCCATTTCATCCAACACCCAGAGGTTATTATCCGTCGTCCATTATGGCAGGAGAGTCATCCATGTTTTCCCAGACACCGGAATCATTTTTACATGGTGGTCCTTCTGTTCCTTCGGGATATCAGGCTCTGTCTGGTACTTTCTCAGGGGCAGCTCCTCAACCAATTGAAAGCGTGTTATCATCTAGTTTAAGTGGAATTAAAACTGAAACGTCAAACGAAGGGAAAATTTTTATGATGTCTGATAATATTCCGAATCCGCAACCTCAAGGAAGTCAGGTACCGCTTGGAGGGCAATCTCAGGGAAATCAGTTACCGCCTGGGGGGAAACCTCAAGGTAGTCAGTTACCGCCTGGGGGCAACATTCAGGAAGTCAGTTACCACCTGGGGGTCAACCTCAAGGTATATTTTTCCCAAGACAAACTGTGGAATCATATTATTTTGGGGGACAACCCCAAGGGCAGTACATACCTCAGGTTATCAACCTGCAGGACAGTACGCACCCCAGGGTCAACCCCAAGCTCAATATGCTCCTCAGGGTCCTTATCAACCCCAGCTTCAGTACGCGCCTCAGGGTTATCAACCTCAAGGTCAGTACCCAATTCAAGGTTACCAACAGCCTTCTGGTCAGTCATCTGTTCAAGGAGCCGGAAATTTACCACTTACTTATCAACCCTACGTTCAACCAGGTTATGGTCCTTACGTTCAACCTTATGCGGGACAGTACCCTGGAATGAATATGGTGTGGGATCCATCCCAGTATCAATAGCCTATGCAGCCTAATGTGCAGCTGCCTTATCAACCTGGACAACCTTTGGTTTCTGGTTTAACCCCGCAACCTGTCCAGCCAACTATTCAAACTTCTGCACCTAGTTCTATTCAACAGGCTGGGCCTAGTTCACCTCAGACTCCGCCTCAAACTGCTGCAACGTCTGTTCAACCTATAACACCTATTTCTGGAGTATCTGTAACTCCGAGTTTGGCTATCCCTGTATCCGTTCAAATCCCTCAAGTCTCTGTACCCCAGTCAGGATCTTCAGTTCAGACTTCGGTTCAGATGCCTGTAGGACAAGCCGGTACAAGTACAGTTGTCACAACTCAACCACAATTCACGTATCAACCGTACCAGGGATATCCTCAATACGGTCTCGGTTCACAAAATCCAAGTTTTCAGTATCAACCATACCCTAGCTATACTTATCAGCAACCTCAACAACCCCAGTTTGGTTTAGTTAATCCTGGTTTTCCAAGAGGTTACACGATTCCTAACGCAAATCTGATTCCCAGTTATCCTGGGTATCCACCTCCTGGAACTGCTTTGGCTACTCAAGGTTTTCGTGACCCTAACCGTCAGTTACCATTTATTGCAACTTTGGATTTACCTGATTTGACGTGCCTTACGAATGATCCGATTTTCTATTATCCATACTGGCCGCCAATGCCGCATAAGTTTCCTAGTGATATACCCAAATTCGAAGGTAAGTCAGGAGAGGATCCATCAAATCATGTCATGACTTATCACCTCTGGTGTGCGTCTAATTCAATTATTGATGATTCGATTCGCTTACGTCTTTTCCAAAGAACTCTTATTGGTCTTGCAGCCAAATGGTACATTGAGTTACCAAGAGGCTCGTTTCATAATTTCAGTCAGTTAGCAACTACCTTCTTGACTAATTTTCAGTTTCCTGTCAGATACGACAATGGCACGAAATTATTAACTTCACTAAATCAATCTACGTCTACGTATATTTCTGATCATATTCATGAATGGCGACGTAGAAGACGTTTGGTGAAAGTTTATATTCCGAATCAAATTTTGGCAGAATGGTTTGTTAAATCATTGTTACCCAAGATCACTGAAGATGTAGCTAAGGCTGGTGTTGTTACTGAAGAGCAAGTGATTACTCAAGCTCAGTACCTTGACCTCTTTTACACGCAGTCAGGTACTTTACACGAAAAAATCCCCGATATTCCAAGACAAGGTCAGATACTTGCTGCTCCTTCAAGGTCTCATGCTGCTGATGGCATGATTGGTACAGTCAATATGAAAAGTAAGAAGAAATCTTCAAAGAATTCTTCTCCTATTATAACTTTACCAAATTCCCCGAAAGGAGAATCTTCCCCTGAAATTTCTGCCGACATTCATGTCGTAGAGACATCTACGGCTAAATCTAAATCCGGTGGTAAAAAGAAAGGGAAGAGTAAAAACAAGAAAAATTCGAAAGAGAAAACTAATAAAAATGAATCCAATGACGAAAAGCGCAAACCTCGTTACCCTTGTTACATTTGTGATGAGGAACACTTCACTAAGGAATGCCCACATTGAGCAGAGGTTGCAAAATTCATTAAAGGTTCACAACAACCTACTGTCTTGAAGGATCCTTTTCCGACTCAAGATAGCAAGATGGTTGGTTCCACTTCGACTGCTTCAGAAGAACCTATTTTGATGATGTCTCATGTAAGGATTGTGACACGATCTCAAGATTATGGTACTAAGAATCCTGTTGATGGGAAAGAAACAGAATATTCTAATGCAAATGCATCAACTACACCTCCTCATGTTTCTGGTCCGCTACAGATCGAGAAACAAAATCTAGACTTAAAAATCAAACTGCCTCCTAAAGGGGTTCTTCATAAATTAGCTTTCAATCCACATGCGAGAGCTGCTCAGAATTACAACATTGTTGAGGACTTAGCTCTTTCCCCTTCAGCAATGTCGGCTTTGGAAGTGCTGCAATCATGCCCAGCACATCGTAAATTGCTTTTGTCTGCTATATGAGCTGTAGATGTTCAGGATTCTAATCTTATAATCTTCGATTTAGAAAATATTACACCTCGTCTACCTCATCAAATGGCTTTCCAGATACCAGTGTTAGTCAAAAACATACCGATCTTTCGGACTGTGATTGATGAGGTGGCTTCAAAGTGTATTTTCGGACTGTGGCTTGATGAGGTTCTCCTACACTCAACCAATCTCCGACGATTCTTAAGGATTTTGATGGTCGAGGTTTCCACCCTTTTGGTATTTTGCAGGATTTACCCATAGGGGTCGAAGGTAAAACCGTAAATCTAGATGTGGAAGTGGTTGATGCCCCTCTAGATTACAACCTTCTCCTGGGTCGCAGTTGGTCTTATGCGATGACTGATGTTGTTTCTTCGGTCTTTCGACTCATAAAATTTCCATATCAAGGAAAGATCGTCACAATAGATCATTTAACTTATTTCTCTTCTGACCCAACCTCTACAAAAACAATCTAGCACGTTGGTAAAGCGGCTATCCCTTATAATGATGTTGGAGTAGGATTGGTTAAAGATTCTGGTTTGCTAGGAACTTTTTCCTTTCCTCCTCCTAATGTATCGCCTGCTGTTGCAACTATTCACATGATTTCGTCAATTAATATTATGTTTGATGATCCTTGGATCATACCTTCTGATTCCGAGTTAGATTCAATTGATGGCATGATGCCTTTGAGTCCATTTGAAATTGCATACCAGGCTGTACAGTCACTTTCCGACCCTTCTTCAACTGGAATTGATCCAATGAATGAGATCCCTGAGGAATCACTTTCTATATCCAGTTCAGCCACAATGACATTTCTGGATGTTGTTCATACTGATGAGCAGATTCGTGAATTTTTGTCTGTTGATGATTTACCATGGGAAGATCTGCATCACCGATCTTAATTTTTACCTGAACTAGATCATTTTGAAGATGATTTCGCTTCAATTTTTACTGCTAATCATGTCAAAGAACCCCTGAATCCATTGCAAAATCCTGATTCTGAGTTAAATTTGGAAAATATTTCTCGAACTATTCCAATTGACATTTCAGTAAAACCAGGAATAATTGAAAACATTCATATAGGTGCTTTCTGTACTGAAGATGAAATTAAAGATTATAAAGCCCTATTTCAATAATTTCGTGATGTGTTTGCCTGGTCCTATGAATAAATGCAAGAATTGATCCGTCAATCGTCGTACATGAAATCAAGACTTACCTGGATGTCAAACCTGTTCGTCAACGTTTACGTCAGATACACCCTAGAAAAGTTGCTGCCATTAAAGCAAAAGTTCAAAAATTACTGCGTCCAGGTTTCATTTATCCAATTCCCTTAACGGATTGGGTATCAAATATTTTTACTGTAACTAAAAAACAAGGAACAATACGAGTATGTATCGATTATAGGGATATTAATCGAGCTTGTCCCAAAGACAATTATCCAACTCCCTATATCAATCAGATAATCGATGATTGTGCCGGTAGCGAAATGTTTTCCTTTATGGATGGCTTTTCAGGGTATAATGAAATAAACATACTCCCTGCTGATCAGCCAAAAAAATATTTTATTTTTCCATGGGGGATGTTTGCTTATCGCAAACTACCTTTTGGTTTGAAGAACGCTGGAGCAAATTTTCAAAGGGCAATGTCTTATGCATTTCATGACATTAAGCACATTGTGCAGCCGTATCTCGATGATTTACCTACTCATTCATCACGCAGGGCTGACCATCTCACACACTTACGAGCTATCTTTATGAGATGTCGACATTATAAAATTAGAATGAATCCACACAAATGTGCTTTTTGTGTAGATTCGGGTCGTTTACTGGGCTTTATTGTCTCGAAATTAGGCATTCGCATCAATCCGTCGAAGGTCGAAGCTATTGTTAAATTACCTCCTCCTTCGACTTTACGCCAACTCCAAAGTTTGCAGGGGAAAGAAAACTTTTTACATCGGTTCATTCCTAACTATGCCGAGCTTACAAAGGGTTTCACCCGGTTTTTGAAACAGAATATTCCATTCCTTTGGGATGAGATCATTGATCGATATTTTGATGCACTTAAACATGCGTTAACCCATGCAACGTTATTGCATCCTCCCAACTACAACCAGGATTACATTTTGTACCTCGTTGCTTCTCATTCCACCATTGGGATGGTGTTAGTTCAGGAAGACGAACCTCATACTGAATATGTGATTTACTATCTTAGTCGGAATCTGCATCCAACTGAGATCAAATACACACATGTGGAGAAATTGGCATTGGCAGCTGTCCAAGCTGTCTAGCGATTTAGGCACTACATCTTGTTATGTAAAACCACATTAATTTCTAATTGCAACCCTATGATGTATATTTTAACCAAACAATTGATAGGGGGCAAGTATTCCAAATGGACAGTTATCATATAGGAATTTGACTTGGAGTTCGAGAAATCCAAGACAAAGAAATCTTTGGTATTTGCGGAACTGATGTGTGATTTTCCTTCTATTGATATTGAAACTGTGGCAAAAGAGCCCATTGCGGACGAATCTCTGTTTCTTATCAATACTCTCGATCCATGGTATGGAGATATTATTGTTTATCTCCAAACCCAATATTTTCAGCCTGAAATCTCACGATCTTAGCGATGAAAAATACGTTTCCAATCCCAACATTATAATATTATTGGTGAAACACTCTATCGTCGTGGAGCGGATTTGGTTTTTCGACGTTGTCTTGTTCATGAAGAAGCTGAAAAGGTGTTAAATTATTGCCATTCTGGAGCATGTGGTGGTCATATGTCTGGGTATGCCACAGCCCAAAAGATATTGCGCACTGGTTATTTATGGCTGTCATTATTCAAAGATTGTATTTATGCAGTTCGGAAATGCCACAATTGCCAACTTTTTTATCGTAAGATGCGCGCGCCACCCGCTCCTCTTCATCCCATAATTGTTGTTGGTACTTTCGTGAAATGGGGTATCGATTTTATTACATGTAACCCTCACTCGGCCGGGGGGCATGCATATATTAACTTAGCAGTAGATTATTTTACTAAGTGGGCCGAGGCGATGCCTACATTTTCGGCTGACAGCAAAACTGCTGCAACTTTCGTATTTAATCACATAATTTCTAGGTTCGGTGTTCCTCAAGCCATTATTACAAATTATGGAAGTCATTCCTGAAATGTCATGATGACAGAACTGACAGATCAACTTGGCATGAGCCACGATAGTTCCACTCCATATTATCCGCAAGCCAATGGTCTGGTCGAAGCTATAAATAAAGTTTTAGTCACCATGATTAGACAAATTATTGATATTCACAAAACGAATTGGCATTCCATGTTGTTTTCAGCACTTTGGGCATATCGAACTTCAGTAAAAACATCAACTGGTTTCACTCCCTTTCAACTCATTTACGGTCTGGAAGTTGTGTTTCCGATTGAATGCGAAATTCTGTCACTGAAATTAGCCATAGAATTACTCCCAACTACGTCTGAGGAGGAGAAACGTTTCTTGTACTTAGCTCAGCTGGATGAAAATCGACGAAATGCTGCAATAGAAAACGAGGCTCATGTTAAACGAATAAAAGCTCAATATGATAGAAGTGTTACCCCTCGAAATTTTTCAGAAGGAGACCTAGTCTTAGTTTATGATCAAGCCAACGATAAGCTAGGAACTGGGAAATTTGTGCCCATGTGGCATGGCCCTTTCATTGTCAAGCGAAAGTTAGCGAAAGGGGCCTATGAGCTGATAGATTTTGATTGTGTCCCTTTAGATAAACCCAGAAATGGACTTTATCTGAAGCGATACTATGCTTAACTTGGTATGGAGTTTTTTTGTTAGATTAGATTTCTTTACTGCTGGTGTGTTTTAGATTAGAAAAGTGTGCTTAGTTTAGAAGTGTGTTTTTATCACTATTCCTGCTTATCTGAGTTTTACTCTTGATATTGCAGATGTTGACGTCTCTTCAAACCTACATTGGTTTTGCTGATGGTGCTTGTCGTAGTACACAGAAAATTTCTTCCGCAGCTTGGGTTATCTATTCACCCTCTGATGAGTTAGTATCCATGCATGGGGTAAGCCTTGGTCAAACAACGAATAACATTTCCGAGTATAGTGCAATTATTGAGTTATTATCTAAATCCATATCATTTGGAATTCGGAGTTTGATTGTTAGGTTGGATTCTGAACTTGTTGTATTACAATTGAACCGATTTTATGCCATTAGAAATCCAGTGTTATTACGATTATTTTTAAGAGTTCGTCTCTTGGAACGTGAATTCGATTACATTGAATATCAACATATTCCAAGACATTTAAATACATTAGCAGATGTAGTTGCTTCTAGTATGATAAATCGACATTTGCAATGATCAAAGCAGTAAAACAAACAACATCCATAACATGTACACAGATAGCCGGTAAATAGTGATATATCATAGCATAGAATGTTTTCAAAAAATATACATATTCTTCGATCATAGGTTGGAAACACCTTATGATCGGCAAAATGGTAACACAAAAAGTCAAAAATATGAGTCTACAACACGATCATCCCATCACTGATGGTGATCACGATAAGAAACCACTGCCCGAGCCACCCTACACAAGAACCTTCTAAAAGGTCCTGGAACACCAATCACGTATCTCTGCAATCTGAGTGGGATCTCATCTATGTCTGTCTCTGGAATGTATAGAGTCAGACACTCTAGATGATGCTCTAAATCAGACAAAATTTCCGATGATTGGCCTACTGGGGTTGGTGCGGCTGCAACTGGTTGTCTTCTATCATAGGGCTAGAGATGGGCTGGTCGCCGTGGACCCACATCTGCATTCATAAAAAAAAAAATAGTTATTAATTGACAAGACGATCAAAAATAAAAATAAAAAATTAGAACTCAGAATTCGTTGAAAATGATTTTACCTGATTCATCCCACTATTCCCCTGCTGGGAGAGTCATCTCCCAGTCACCGCGAAAATCTATCCCGGCGTATGGAAAGTCCTCAATGACAAAAATTTGGTGGTCCAGCCAACGGAAATATGAAGGAGGAAATCAAAAAATCTCAACGCCCTCAATACCGTGACGGGCCATTAATGCAACCCAACGAACCATCCTAGGTTCTCGGGGTCGTCCAGCATCAACAGGAATAATTTGCGGAGCTAGCATGGGTACCCTCTCTAGAGAAAAAGTGACCACGATGGATCCATATCCAAAGTTATTTACTTTTCCATTTTTCTTTCTAGTCAGTTGGCCTTTTACATTGGCCAACACAGCTTCGCACCAGTTGAAAATGGTGCCTCGGAAACAGTATACAGCAATACGCATCTAGGAACCAGTAGCCACATGCAGTGCAGCACTCCCACACAGTCTGGTAACAGTAAATGCAATCACTTTCAGCTCGGGATGGATGATATTTTTTATATCAATCCATTTTTCCTTAGGGTCTGCTTCATCACTACTGAACTCTTGTTGAAGACTAGCAACAGTTTGGCCACCTAGCCTAGTCCCAAACAAGGAAAGTTGTTCGCCCCTCTTGGACAAACCAGTCAGAAAATAAATATCCTCCAGCTCAATTTCGATCCGGTGGCCGCCAACAATGAAACACTGGTCCTGCACGTTCCACCTATTTACCAGCCATGTCAGGAGGTCTACCTGTGCCCTCATGCCCTGAATGGCCCAAAATTTATACAGACCACATGCCCTTAAAGCCTACATTGTGGGAAAATGGAGCATCGTGGCATCATCCACATCTTCGTGCTCACGTTCTCTCCAAATCATTATCTTGCTAATCCTACAATGCATAAAAAGATAAGTTAGAACAATCTAATTTGAAAATTTTTGGGCGGGAAATCAAAAATTTGATTTTGAAATTCAATTGCACGGGGACCGCACTTTTCCTTCATACACAGTGCATAGGAACGCATGCATTCTATATAAAAAGTGTGGACCCACGACCTTTTTCTACATAGAAAAAGTTCGGGGTCCGCAAGTCCTGTGTGTTGTGCCTGTGGACCCCCGCGAGCAATTTCTTAAACATATTTTTCCCTTAAAAAATGAAAACTAAAGCCTAAAAAGAATTGTAAACGGATGAAAAGCAAGATTAAGAGGTTGTGGATTACCTGGGGCTGACGGTTCTCGATTTCTTTGGACGAATCTTCCGGAATCTTCACAGGAACTTTTTTACCCAAAAGCTTCTACTTTTCACTCTGAACTTGAACGGTAAAAATGAAGTTGAAAAAGTCCTTTTTATAAGTTTTTTCGAATAGATGAATTTTAATTTGTTTATTTTTCACTTTAAAAAGGGTATTTTGAAAGCATTTTTACTTATTTAAAAATAGGTATGTGTAATGTTTCAAGTTTTTGTGCAGAAATTGGATTTATCAGGAGAATTGATCATTTTTCAACAAAGAGCATACTTTTATCACTTTTTCGGACTCTTTCAAAATTTTATGAAAAAGTGAAACATTGGAATTCTCTTTTAAGCCCTTTTCAGAATCTCTAACATGAAAATATTGCCGAGTACTTGATTGTTCGAACTCGTTAAAGTAAATGAATAATCATCCCTTCAGTATAAGTTTACCCCTTTTATGGACTGAAATGGAATATTTACGAAAAAGGTATACATTGACTAATTACAGTCAATAGAGTTCTCTCCCACATTATTTTATCCTTTTTTAGGCTCGAGAGACTAAATTTACGAAAAATTACACCCACGGAGTTTTCTTAAGTTTTTTCTTCTGACTCCCTAAAAATGAAAAACACCGAGTTTCTCTTATACTAGACTCGTTAAAATTTAACAGTAAAGGACCTGTTTAATTTTCAACAGGAGCGAACCACTCCTTCTTAGGGTTTGAATCTTAAACTAAGTTGGACTCATCTGAAGGGTGAGCTTATAAACAAGAAAATGTTATCCTCCTCAAGCTTGTCAAAAATAAAGAGGTACTTGCCAGAAATGGTGGGGGAAAAGAGATAAAAATGACTTGTTTGTGGTATTTTGATTTTTCGAAAATCTAGTTAACCACTCTTGAACACGACACTTTCAATCACCTGGGTTGGGAAATCCTTTGCCTAACAGTTAATCGAACCTCATTTGAAAATCTTCATCCGGTTTCTGGGTATTAGCTTTGGGTCAACTGCTACCAAGCCATCTGCAATGTCGTTATGTGTTCAAGAGGACAGTTCAAATAAACCATTCATCTGCAAAATATCTGTCATCCATTTTTTACCATCCATGAGTCAGTCCTTGCCAGTATATTTTCAAAACTTGATCTATGATTTCATGTTGTGGGCTTGCCTACAACGGATCACTTTCTATCGACGACAACTTATTATCTAGGAAGTTGATCTAGAGATCGTCAGTACCTTGAAATTTGCATGCCTCAATGGCAGGTTTCTCGCTTTCGATGACAGGTTGTATCATTGACCTTCGATCGAATGATTCCGTGACATGTTCGACTTCAGCGCATTCATTCACATTTCATGGATTGTACTGGGTACTTTGAGAACCATTGACATTACTTGTGGTTACTCTCACACTTGCTAAACATTTTACATCATTGAATGGTAATCAAGTGGTTTCTACCATGTTCGACTTCGACACATTCATTCACATGGATAGAATCGTACTAGTTTGGAAAGTTTTTTAAATAGAAACGAAGCTTCCGTGACTAGAAGCTTCGCGAGGCAGAGAGCTGGAAGTTTGTTTTGAGGATATGGCCGAGGAATTCCCCTTTGGGCTTCTTTTTCCCAAGAAATAGGAACTAATCCAAAGGATAAGCTCTTTTCCCATTATTTGAGGTCCCATAACCTCCTCCTCCATTGTTATATAAGGAGACCTCTTTCACCTCTATTGCCTTAGTTAGAGTTAGCATAGAGAGAAGAAGAAATAATAGCTTTGGGAGAATAGTGCAAAGTGTGATTGTTTTGTGTGTTAAGAACATAGTGAGATCTTAGACATTTGTGTATGAGGGTGTTGCAAATGTGCTTGGATATGTACCTGCCAAAGGAGAGCCTCAACATCAAGGCTTGGTTTTAAACTCGCCTTATCTTTATCATAATAAAATGCAACTGACGTTTATCTTCCACTCTTTTTTACATTTATAATGAGATTTCTAGCATTCCTTGATCAGTTAGATATATTGTAATTGTTTTATGTTTTTCATTATTTTACGCTTGTCGTGGTGTCTTGAATGTCTATATGGGTAATCAAACGTTGGTAGCAGCGTGTATCGAGCTTGAGAAGAGCGACAAATCAGGAAGCCTTGATGGAAGATGATAACATAGAATTAGAACAAGGTAGGTCATCTTCCTTTCTTTGAATTTTGTTTACAATCTAGGAAGGTAGATGTTAGTATGTTCCCGTAGTTGCTAGACCCACCCTAGGGCTAGAGGGAACGCCTCTGTCTGCATAGGGGATTTACCTACACAATAGATTGGTGACCCCACTGGGGAGTTTCCTTTGAGTTTGTTACTCTTTGAGGTCTTAGTCATTCGACGAGTTCATTAGAAAAACCATTTCCCTATTTGTTCCTATGTTTTTCATCAATTACAATCTTTTTTTTTTTTTCTTGAAGTGCTGAGTCTGGTCTTGGTTAGGAGAAATTATTTGTTTTTTTCTTTTTCAGGCATTGGCATTTTTATTTTTCTAACAGTTGTGCCAATTGGCGCTAGTTTTCAGTTATAAAGTCACGCTAATGGGCTTTTGGTGCTAGTTTCAGCCCCAAAAGTCACGCCAATTCTAGGGTGTGTGAAAAATTAAGGTTTTTTCCCTAAGTCCTTCACCGGTGGGTCTTGCCCTTCCAGTCCTTTTCTCTGTATGATTTACATTTTCTGCCCTTCACTCAAGTTGGTTTGATTGGCTCATTGGCTTGGTTTTTGTTTGTTTTTTGTTGTCCTTTCTGTTGGGACGTGCATCCTACATCTTAGGTTTTTCTAGGATTGTGCATCAATTGTCTGGTTGCATGCTTCATGGGACATCGCCATACTGATTGAGTCACTCTCCTTTCTTAGAAAGCTATCTCTAGTTTATTACCTTTTTATTTTTATTTGATTGAGTGATCAAGTCTCAAGTGTATGTCCAAGTTCATTCGGTCTTCTTGTTTTCTTGTGAGCATAGATTACATTGCTCATTGTTCAGCTGAAAAGTATTATTTTTATGATTGCTCGATGTAAAAGGGGATGAATGCCTTATTTTGAGCTCACGCTTTGGAAGTCCTCTTCGTGCTTGAAATCAGATGTCTTGTAGAACTTTGAGGAATTTTTCTACAAAGTGTTCAAAATAAGATTGTATTCTTAATGTTTGGTTGCATCCTTTTTTCATTAAGAAAATTCGCGTTCATTTAGTTTTAATATCAAAGTTTTCTTTTTGTTAAAATGCATTAGATCAAGTTGCTTTGAAAAGTCATGTTTGAAATTTATCATTGAACTTAGATTACATTGTTTAATGATTGAAAACTAAAAATCTCTTTGAGTGCATTCTCTTTCACAAAACACATGCATTAAGTATATTCTCATTTCATCGAAAAATGCATTGAGTGCATTCTTATTCATTCAAAAGAAAAAGGAAATTGTGCATAGATTAAAATTGCATAGTTTTCAAAAAGAGTATTTTGCATAGATTACATTGCATAATTCGTACCTTTCCATGTTTTAGATTACTTTTGGATAGTGGGAGTCATATAGTTTGGAAAAGGTTTCGTTTGCAGTACTACTATTTGTTGCATTATTGTTTGAGACTCTTCCCTTAACTAGATAGCATTCATCGAATTGAAGGATTTATTTTCTCATATAGCTGCATATAGAAGTTCTCCGATGACAACAATAGGGCCTTGAAACTGAGACATAATTCAAGATCAACCATAAAATTTATTCAATCAACCTAAGGAAGCATTGAAACTTAACGCTCACATTTAGAGGTCTAGGCTAGTGACGTGCTCCGACGTCGTTAAACCTAGTAGCTGTCGTTCGCCATCAGGTAGTAGACAGTGTTAGCATAGACTTGTGGTCCCAATACCATCGAGTATATAAAGGGAGACCCCTATAGGTTGCAATCCTTTATCCGTAGGAAGCCAAGTCTGCCGCCCTGTAACCATGATACACCGAACACAGTATTCGGGGAGACTACCTGCATGTACGTTAAGTCCTTGGTCATTTCTCTTTCATTTGATCACCAAGGTGTATATTGTAGTTCACAGAAGCTTGGTATACCCTCCTGCTTAGATTTCCTGAGTAGTCACTTCGATCTTTCTGTGACTCCCTAAAATTCAAAATATCATCGAGCGCTTTTCCTTTCGAGCTCGTTTAAACTGAAAGTGACTAGAGTCACCTTTTTCCTTTTCTTGACTCTTAAAATATGAAAAGGCATATTTTTTTTTCAGTGTCTTAAAACTAACTACCCACGAAATATTCCTGATTAAATTTCTCTTCCTTAGTGATTTTTGAGGGCTATTTCCAATGGCAACGTTTCCAGAGTTTACCAACCAAGGAATCCCCTTCGAAGGGAATTTCGGTCCTTTTCCTTCTTTTGGGAATGTTGGTGCTCCTTATATGGTAGCATTGTCCCTTCCTGGGTTAACTGTTGGTTTTTCCATATGGTTATTTTCGACCTCAATGGTCCCGAGTGTCCCAACCTCTGTTCAAATGTCTCCTTCGCCTGAACAACATCATGTTGATTCTAATTTTGACCCCTCACCTTCTTTTCCTATTTCTTCACCTTGTTCTTCCTCTTCGCCTAATGAAATTTTGGATTCTAGTAACTAGGTGGATAAGAAGAAGATGAAGGAAAATAAGCTAGGGGAAAAATCAACAACTATTTCTACCCATGCAGTTAATATCGAGAAACCTTGCACTCCGTCTCGCAGAGTCAAATTCCCATGCAAGCTATGTGAGGGTGACCACCTTCTTCGTTATTTCCATGGTATTCCCAAGGTACTAGAAGTGTGGTCTGTTAGCCCAATTTTCGCTTCATCATTAGCCTCTGGGCATCATGTTGATGATGAGCCTTCAGCTAGAGATAATAAGACTTGTAAGAAACAGGGTAAGATCAAATTTCCCTGTAGTTTGTGTGAAGGGAACCATCCCATTCACCTTTGTCCTTATATGGATGAAGCCTTTAAAGTATTGGATACCCTTTCAGCTTCTGAGTTCCATCTTCCCGTTGGTTATTGGAAGATTTATTCAAGTCCTCGGCTAGCTGATCAAGTTATCGATCGAGATTCATCTCTGGTAAATTCCACTCTCTCTGAAAGTCAGTCTCCCGAGTCCATTTCGGACCAATAATTGGTTGAGAAGAAGGACGAATTGGTTCCACCTACGGTTCACCAAGTCTTTTCTGTCGAGAGTGGGTCTCATCCCAGTCAGGTTCTTTTTTTTTTCCTCTGATTCCCCGGGATCGGAGGGCGATCCTCCTATTTCCATGATCCAGGAGAATGATCCTCTAACTCCCATCGTCGCAGTTCCAAAAATTGATCCTCCTTCTCTCGTTCCCGAAGTTTAGGAGGATGGTCTTTCCACACCCGTAACGCAGGGGGATAATCCTCTTATTCCTTTAGCACCCCCTCCATGTATTTCGGTCTCTTCCTTTGATTGGAGTCGATTCAGGGGATATTGTCTTTCTTATTATGTGCATTTTGAGATCACTGTACAGGCCTGCAATAGGGTTGTACCAGGCATGATTTTTGATGAAGGTTCCTCGTTTAGTATTCTATCCTCAACTACATGGCAAGCTTTGGGTTCCCCACAAATTTTTCCTATTACTCAGAATCTGTTGGCTTTTAACAGAGGAACAAGTCAACCATTAGGGATCCTTCCGAATTTGTCTATTACTTTGGGAGGGAAAACTATCTATATAGACGTGATGGTTGTCCAAGGCCCCTTGGATTTTAATTTACTCCCGGGGCACGACTATGCTTATGCCATGGGCGCGCTTGTCTCTTCCCTCTTTTGTGTGATCTGTTTTCCACATGAAGGTCGGATCATGACCATTGATCAACTTTCATTCTTTGGTCCTGATGTGATGTATGGTCTGCCCTCATCCCTTCTTGATCCTTACCTGCTGGTGATATCTTCCTCCCCATAGGTTAATTATGTGGCCACCTGTTACATGTCTACGTCCTATGATAATTCAGTTAGTGAGGTAGTACACAATGTACTAGGGGCATTGGGTCCTAATTCCCAGAGTGTTGTTCTCCCGTCAGATGAGAAACTCTTGGAAGTCATGACTTCTTATTCATCATGACAAGCCTCTTACAAAGCAGAGTTCGTTTTCTTCTGTCAAGCTCCTTAAAAAATGAAACAAGCCTCTTACGGAGCAGAGTTCGTTTTCTTGTGTCAAGCTCCTTAAAAAAAGAAACAAGCCTCTTACGGAGCAGAGTTCATTTTCTTGTGTCAAGCTCGTTAAAAAATTAAACAAGCTCTTTGGAGCATAGTTTGTTTTTCTTGTTTCGAGCTCCTTAAAAAAAAAAAACAAACTTGTTGGAGTAGAGTTCGTTTTCTTGTGTTAAGCTCCTTAAAAAATGAAACAAACTCTTCTGAGGATAGTTCATTTGCTACGTCAAGCTCGTTAAAAAATGAATTAGGTCATGAGGATAGTTATTTAACTTATTTTACTGTGTCAACCTCATTAAATGAAACGGGTTCCCTTTTCAATTCGAGTCTTTTGATTAGATATCGTAAAATCCCAATCGATTTTTTCGCTTGATCTCGTATTTGAACCTTCATTCCATCCACCTGTTAGTAACCAGTAGTCTACTCAACTAAATGCCCTAAGGCTGGGGGGCCTCGAATTGAGTCATCATGCTGGGGCATGAAAACTTATTTCAACCATAGTTTGTTTCCATTTCAAGCTTGTGTAAAAATGAAATCGATTTCAAGCATAGTTTTCTAAAAAATTTCAAGCTTGTGTAAAAATGAAACCAACTTCAAGCAGATTTTTCCTGATTTGAAGCTTGTGATTTTTCTAGATTTTTCTTATTTTACCTCTTGTGATTTCCATTTTATCAACCTGTTTTTCCATATGAGCCTTGGTTTTTTCATTCCATCACCACCATCTGCTTGGCCGATCATAAGCCTTCACTTGATTTTTATACCTGTTCCTGAGGAACCGCTGCAATATGTGGTCTTGTTAGCCAACCTATTCAATTTTATTATGTTTTGAACAGTTCCACCATCACCAGAACCATTTTCTACCCTTAATACCAGTTGTTCATCCAGGAGGATTCACCTTTCAGTTCATTTCTGACTCTTGAAAATTGGAAAGATTGTCGAGACTCTTGTCGTTTTGAACTCGTTAAAGGTTGCGAAATGTCGTTTACCCAGCGCATGTTTACCCCTTTTTCAGGCTAGGATAAACTATTTATGAAAAAGGAATACCTTAGCCTATCGCGACTAAGAGGTTCTCACATATATTGTTTTCTACCTTTTCGGATCTGTGAGACTACCTACGAAAAGGGACTTGTTGGAGTTTTCTTTTCTGCTTCTTTTCAAACTCTCTAAACATGAAAAGATTCTGAGTTCTTCCTTTTTCAGACTCGTTAAAACTAAATGACATCGGATGTCATCATCATGACGTTACCGAGTTCATCCTTCCTAGGGCTCATAAAATGTACTAGGATGGATTTTTCTGAAGGAAAAACTTATACGACAAGCATATGTTATCCTCTTCAAGATTGTGTAAAAATAAAGAAGTACTCGCCAGAAATGGTGGGGTAAAATGGAAGTTATTCATCATTTGTGTTGGCAGTATGTCACTCTTGAACATGACACTCATTTTCAGTTCGTGTCGGCTTGGGATATATTCACTCTGTCACTTTGCCTCCATGGGTTTTGGAAATTCGTTTGCCTCTCATTCGATTACCAATCTTGTCAACATGACCTCTAATACTATTTGATTCAAATGTTTCCAAATTCCAGAGTTGTGTCGCCGATATGTTCAAGAGAAAATCCTTCTGCAGTTTGTACATTCCTTGATCCTCTGTTTTAGTCTTGATTAACACTCATATCGAATTCTCTATTTCGTGTCAATGATGTGGGATTCATTATGACCCTCCTTCAATGGATCACTTCTTGTCAACTTCAGCTCATTATTCGGGAAGTCGATCTAGAGACTCCTTTCTGGTACCTTAGAACTTGCATGCCCTAATGGAAAGTTCTTCGCATTCGACAATAGGCTCACATCATTGGCCTTCGATCGGGTGATTTCACAGGTGTTCAACTTTAGCTCACTATTCACATTTCATGGATTGTATTAGTAGTAAATTGAGGACCATTTTCATTATTGGTGGTTTCTCTCGCACCTGTTAACATTTTACATAATTGACTGGTAATCAGGCAATTTTCATGCATGTTCGACTTCAGCTCATTTATTCGCATGATTGAGATTGTACTTGATCTGGTCGTGACGAAGGGCAAGACCCTGGATTTTATTCTATAGAGTCCAAGTTGCGAGGCAATATGATTTGTCCAGAATTGGATACATTTTTCTTTTAGATGGATGGTTGCGACCATACCATGAGACTATATGTAATCCTTCTCAGATGGATGGTTGTGACCATACCATAGTCTCTTTTGCGGATGGTTGCGTCCATACCTTGATTCATGTATTTTCATCAGAGATTCAAGTTATATATATGTCTCTATGCTTGATTTGCAGGTCTCCTGACAACAGCGTCTGGTTACTTTCACATACTTGTAAAGCATTTCACCCCTCACTCATGTTCAGACTTCATACTTTAGCAGGCATTTGTTACACAACAATTTGTCACTGTCCTTGTACTCTCTATTCCTTGATCCTGGAGGACCCATACAGTGACCCTTGTGTACTTTCCTCCATTGTTATATAAGGAGACCTCTTTCACCTTTGTTTCCTTAGTTATAGTTAGCATAGAGAGAAGAAAAAATCATAGCTTCGAGAGAATAGTGCAAAGTGTGATTCCTTTTGTGTGTTAAGAACATAGTGAGATCTTAGACCTTTGTGTATTAGGGTGTTGTAAACGTGCTTGGATACCGACCTGCCGAAGGAGAGCCTCAACATCAAGGCTTGGTTGTAAACTCTCCTTGTATTTATCATAATTAAATGCAACTGAGGTTTATCTTCCACTCTTGTTTACATTTATAATGAGATTTCTAGCATTCCTTGATCAATTAGATAGATTGTAATTGTTTTATGTTTGTCGTGATTTTACACTTGTCGTGGTGTCTTGACTGTCTGTACGGGTAATTGAACATTGGTAGCAACGTGTATCGAGCATGAGAAGAGCGACATATCAAGAAGCTTTGATGGAAGACGATAACATAGCATCACAACAAGGTAGGTCATCTTCCTTGCTCTAAATTTCATTTACAATATATGAAGGTAGATGTTAGTATGTTCCCGTAGTTGCTAGACCCACCCTAGGGCTAGAGGGATCTCCTCTGTCCGCAAAGGGGATTTTCCTACACAACACCTTATAACAACTTAACTAGATTTCATTTTTGTATTTTTTAAGTTGTTTTACAAAAATCATCACTGAATGTCTTCAAATAGGTGCTAACATTTAAAGAAGAACCATCAGACGAATTGATTGACATTAGGTTAAATATGGGTTGTGAGTATATGTTGGCATATCAGAAATTAATTGTGCAATTTGTAAGCATCTATCCATCTTGTTTTACTTAGCTCTGTCTATAATTAATAGAACAAAAAAATATTTTATATTAAATATATGATTTGTTATGGGGTATAAAACTTGCAGGAAACAAAGTATGGAACTGTGCCAACAGATGAAATCTTGAAAGATGGCATACTACATGGTTTTGAAATAATGTGTATAGTTCATGAGTCAATTTTTGCTATGGTACGCCATTTCTTTTCAATTTACATTGATGTATATTATTTAATATTGAAATTTTCATTATTCTCACCAATGTATATACACTCATTACAATTAATTTTTATGTTTGTATATGGAAGGTGAAGAAGAAGAAAACAATCAACTCCGTGAACAAAACATTCTTGAAAATAACCCATGTCATAGAAGTAGCTCTAGCAGTGACAACAATTCAAACGAAGAATGACGATCCTTATGTTTGGATATCAAAGCAAGACGTTGTATTTTTTGAAATATTTGACTGTGAAATCAGACAATTTTTTTTAATATAATGGACATGATGTCCCAATTGAAAGACAAAGGGATACCAATAACTGTCCCATTTTGTATGACAGATTGTCTTACACACACACACACACACACACACACACATATATGTTTTAATTTATTCTATTGCATTCTCCATTGTTGCTGTGAAATGTAACACCACTAATTAGATTTATGGATGATTAAATATTATAATGAAGAGATGTGAAATTTGATGATATGATATAACAAATTAATCCAAACATCAAATTCAAATGCACTAATAAAAATTTAATTCATATGAATACCGTTATAAGATATGTGTCGTCTTTTGATGAATAATGAATTTTTAAAAATCACAATAATTATGATATGATATAACAAATTAATCCAAACATCACATTCAAATTCATTAATAAAAATTTAATTAATATTAATACTGTTATAAGATGTGTCGACTTTTGATGAATAATGAATTTTAAAAAATCACAATAATTGCACTGTCACAGGTCAATGTTTCTAAAAAATACAAAATGAACACCAGTGTGTGTCAGTTACTGTACAATGCTGCATTTGTATGATACAGCGCACTGGTTCATTTCTATGACCTATAGGCACCAGACAAATACCAAAACCAATTATAAATCTCAGTGAATTTGTGCGATACTGCACACCAGTGCGTTTATGTGAGTCTACGCATCGGGGCATTTGTACGACCTATGGGCACCACACAAATACCAAAAAAAATTAGAACAAATGGTGCATTTGTCTGACACTGCACACCTGTGTGTTTCTATAACTCGACGTACCAGTGCGTTTAGATGACCTATGGGCACCACATAAATCCCAAGACCAATTAGAATGGCCCCGTGCATTGTATTAGCAATGTTGTGCCCCGATGCAGTTTTATACCTTGGCGGCCCTAGTGCATGCACCTTCGACCGCCCTAGGCCACCTTCTAGATGACACGCACTGGTGCATTGAGACCTTAATAGCTCACCAATGAAAGAAACATCTGTAATAACCCCCGGCCACCTAGTTTTTTTGGTTGCGTTGAAATTATGTTAAAAGCTCCGCCAAAGCATTCGTAACCGTAAATGAATGTTGTAGAATATGTGTTTCTGACAATTTTGGCCAATTTTCTAACACTAAAAACCTCCTTTATAGCCTCCACTAGAGGGTCTTTTCCTTGTAGTGTTCTTGGCATATTGACCTATTCTCCATGGCTTATCATTGTATCTCGATTGAGAATTTCTTGTAACTATTCAAAAAATGTATCATTATATGGCACTATTTAGCATAGTTCAATAACTTCTCAAGGTAGTTACGGTTTTTAGTCCTTTTCCCCCATCACATTCATAGAGTGTGCTTTGATTCGTAACGTTTGGCATATCTTTCCATGTGCATGGTGTAGTATCCTTCCATTGTGTTGTTTGTATGTTCATCTAACGCACTAATGAAATATTTCCCTATGCTCTTCTCTATTCATATATCATCATTGTACAAATACCATACGCTAGGGCACAATCACATTTGACAGTGACAAGGTGTCTTGGACTAAGCGTTGAAAGTGCACAAATTGTTGGTGTATATGCCCACTAGGAGTGCACAATGCGCTATCAAAAGTGATGTCTCATACTATGGTTGCATGGTGCATTATCAAAAGATAAGGATCGACTGGACCAAATGTTGGGAGTGAAAAATGCGACAAAGGAATAAGGGCATGAGTGTGAGCGAGAGTGCATTAGTTAAAGCCAGGATCAAACTAAGAATGAGAAACATGTCAGTATTAGGTGTAAAACTTATATATGCGCGTTGGTGGAGTTTATAAGAACAAGGTTTTTCCATGCATTAATTATGGTGTTATCATATAATCGATTGCCATCCTTGTTGTATAGTATTACAATATTTTTTTGTAAATAGAAAAAACCTGGTGTATACAATGTACCAGTGCATATATGAGTAATTTATAAAATATTTCATACAAGGCATATCAACATTCCTATTGTGGTCATTAAATCCAATTCCCCATCGTGTCTTACAGCCCATAAAATATCAAAAATAAATATATAAAATATAGTTGGATATTCAGAAATAAAACACATTTTCCAGCATATAGTCAGCACATATAAAATAGTTTATGTCCGAAATAGCATAGCCAATTATCTATAGTGATTCACAATTTATCTTCCATGTTCCTATGTAGATAAAAAAAATGCATCATGGAAACTTCACATTGCCCTCGACCCTTTCATGCCCCGTAATCAACATGTCGTAGTGTATTTTTCCCCACTCTGTCTATAAGCCCCCTCTTTGACAGTGCATATGTTGTCCCATTGTGCTCACAGTGTATGTGTGAGATATTTATGGTTTTGGATGTTCTTTAAGTATGCATATGCTCTCCATCCAGGCCATCAAATGTGGGGGAGATAATTTCATCCACATGTTTGAGTGTTGCATTATAATCTATGAATCCCCATAAACATGTATTGTGGCTAATGCTAGTTTTTGTGCAACTCATAAAAGACTTCATATTGCTAGTATATTTTCCCTTATGTTTGTACCAAAGCCTCCATTCCAATGTATTTTTTATTGGGTGTTGTGATTTATCCTTAGCCACACCCTACATCCACAGATGTGATTTTGTTATGCCTCATCAAAGTACGTCATCGGGAATAGTGGTCGGTGCTCAGTATATCTTTGGCCCCATATTCAAGGTGTTCTCTGCACCTTAACATTTCTCCATATCCATGTGATGACCTTAGAAATGAACTCTTCAGTATTGATGCATTTTCCCTCAAATATTTTAGCATTCTGATCTTTCCAAATCTCCCAAGTGGTATAGAAAGGAACTATTTTAAGTCTCCACTCCCTCGACATCCACCAAATGTAACATTCCTGTAGCTGAGCGAAGTCCTTATATGGTAATAGAATATGCTTATGTACACCCTGCCAGACCAGGTATTATAAGACATGTGATAAACAAATGCATATTATTTTCCATATCATTACAGCACATCAAACATCAGCCCGGTCCCTGCAAACCTTTTTTATTTAAGTTCTCCCAAGTAATATTCCTATCATGCCACACAATCCAATTAATTAGAGTTATCTTAAGTGCTATGTTTAGTTTCCATACATTTTTATACCAACTGGTTTGTAGTCCATGATATATATTGATGGTGTCCCTGTATATTTTGGCAACTTCCTTTTGCGCCAAGTGTTCCAACCCATGTGATCTGGTCCCTATCATTTCTAGCACATAGCCCCGCCATCCTTAATGTTATGATATATTGATTCCACTCATCATGAAATTTTATAGGAATATGCATGCATTCTTCCTCCTTCCAGATAGGCATGGATCCCTGCCATGCCCTGATGCCCTGATATAAGAATATATAACCCCGTGGGTGCAAACAGTCCACCAAATTTTCAATTAGTTGTTGCGCCCCAACCACTTCTTTAATTCTATCAGTACCAATAATAATATGTGTCCATTTTTCGAATATCCATACCAGGTTTTGTAAATATATACCTCTTACAGATTTTAAAGTCCTCCAGATGTATGATACATGACTTATACCGAGTGTGCCTCTCCTGTACTAGTATGTAAAGTCTTCACCTCCCATATACTTCGTAGTGATAATGTCCCTCCACATGCCACTAATATGAATTTCCCTCCACATAGATTTTAATAGTAGTGTTGATCCAAATGTACCCATGTCCAAGATGCCCCAGCCTCCAAACTCCTTTGGAACAACAATGCTCACCAGTTTTGTCAGGTGGTATTTGCATGCCATCTTGTTACTTCTCCAGATGAAGGTATTCAAAATGGTATTATATTTATGTATGATACCAGCAGGTATTTTGTATAGCAATTCATAGTATGTCCCTATATGGTGAAATAAGGCATGTACCGAGATATACTACCCCCGCAAAGATAGCCACCGATGGGTCCAAGATCCAATCCTTTTCCGCAACTTGTCCAACATCCACTGCCAATCTTCTTTGTTATAGTTTACTGGTTTCAGTTTGAAACCAAGGTATGTAAAGCCATCCTCCAATGGTTGGAATTTATAATCAAACATATTGGAAATGTCCTCAATTAATCCAAGATCACCATTTTAATATAATATAATAGATTTGCCCTCATTAGCCCGCAACCATATTGCATTTCCAAAGCAATCAAGTATAGAATGTATTTGTGCCCACTGGTCTTTATCCATCATCCCAAAAACCAGTACATCATCCACAAATAAATTATGTATCTTGATATATCCCTGTAGATATAGAAACTTCTGAAACGGCCATCATCGGTCGCCTCCCTGATCTTGATGCTCAAGAAACCCATAACAAGGATAAATAAGAGCGGAGATAGTGAACATCCCTGCCTGAGACCTCGTTCCACCCCAAAGAAATTTGATGGATACCCATTAATAATTACAGCGAATTGATGCCGAGTGACACATGCCATTATCCATTCAATGATGGGATTTATCTGATCCTCAATAGTGTGAGCCGAAGGAAAGCCCAATCCAAAATATCATATGCCTTAAACATATCTATTTTCATCGTTAAGGCTTCCATTTTCTTTGTGTGTATGGAGTGAATTGTTTCATGTGCAATTTCCACCGTGTCATGGATCAATATATTATGAAGGAATCCAATTTTTTCCTAGCTAATATAATTCAAGAGAAAGCTTTTAATGTGCTTAGCAATTATCTTTGACATCGATTTGTATATAATGTTGCATAGTGATATGGGTCGGTAGTCCATAAAAGACTGGGTATCCTCCTTTTTAGGTATTAATGCTATGAATGTCGAGTTTGTAGCCCTCGGAATCTTTCCCCGAAACCTAGTCTCTTCTACCATCTCCCCCGGGTCCTTTTCCAGCAATGCGTAGAAAAATAAGAAAAATTCTATTGACCACCCATAATGGCATTGAATTTTATCCCTGGAAAATGATTTTAAGGTCTTGAGAATCTCATTTGTTTACACCTTGGAAAATATTATGTCGTTTTCCTCCTCGTTAAAAATCAGTGTATATCTCGTATTTCCCCACACCTGATCATCTATGTAGTCAATTCTCTTTTTAAAGAAATTATTAAAGTATGTAACCACCTCCCTCTGTATGTCATTTGTGTTGTGTACCAGTTGTCAATTCGATCCTTCGATGCACCATATTTCATTTTCCCTTCTATGTTGATTAGCCATGTGGTGGAAATACATTGTGTTTTTGTCCCCCTCTCTGAGCCATAAGGCTCTTCTTTTTAGCCTCCAGGTCAACTCTTAAATCAAGAGTAATTTTTTTTTCTTCCGATCTAGTCCCCTCAACTTCGCCCAATAACCAGGCATCGAGGCACCACAGTCTAGAATGTCCATATGATTTTTGATTGCCCGTTTAATATGGATTAATTCTCGGCTCTGTTCCGCCTTTTTCCTCCCTTCCTAGTCCCGAACTCTTATTTTTAAATTAGCCAATATTTCTATCAAGTATTTTCCGGGTGATTTCCCCTCCTCCCGGTGATGTGCTATCATATATTCCTTATCCATATGATTGAAACCGTAATCCACCAGCCAGGTATGATTAAATTTAAACGACATCCCCCTGCGAGGTGTGTCATGAAGCCATTGAAGGAATATGGGTAAATGATCGGATATAGGCACCTTCACGATTTTTGATCTCATAGAACCCAGGATGTCAATGAGGTTCTCTTTCACCAAGAATATGTTGAGTCATTTTCCAATGAGCTCATCCCTCAACCAGCCATTGTACCAAGTAGGGGACAATGGGCAAGGTATTAGATCGCACAATTGATGCGCACAACTAATTAATGACAGTCAATCAGCCAGAGGGTCTCTTCGGCACCTCCTCCCCCATCCCTCTGATCCCCTGAATGTTGCATTGAAGTCCCCCACCACTATAATGGAGTCCATATCCACGATACCACAGCTGTCCATCCTATCCTAGAATGTTTGATCAATGTATGCAACATATAAATTCAATATATGTGTACGGGATGAAACACCACAGATGTAGCCAGTTAATAAAATGGCTGCAAATAGATGGAGTGATTTAAACGTAGCCCTCCTGGGATCCCATAGAGCCACTAAGCCTCGAGAGTGCCCTGTCGAATCCACAACAGTAATGTGCCATTCCGGATAAATATTTCAAAAGTAAGGATATACATTCTCATCGAGAGTCATAGATTCATAAATCAATATAATAAAAGGTGATAATTCATAGAAAATATTTTTAACACCGAGAGATTTTTTGTGGTCTCCCAAACCACGCAGGTCGAGTGATAAACAGGTCAAGGATCAAGATCGCCATTGGGCCGCAATGCTCTAAGTGCCCAAGAGGATAGATCAATAATGGGGACATCCATGAGAGAAGATATATCAAAATTTGGGGTCCCATTGACCGAAATGGTTTTCTTTCGTCCCTTCTTCCTACAGGTAGTTACATTCCAAGCAGATTGAGGGCTAATTTATACTATGGGCGATGTCATAGTCCCCACATGGATTAAAGAGGGTTTAGGTTCAATGTCGGGTTCTGCAACAGTGTTTCTATATCACTCCCCATAGAGTTATGGGGTGACATAACCTTATCTGGTCCCGAAGGCGACATGTTTAAAGGGGCATTATACTCCACAGAGTTATTCTGAGGCATATAGGTCATCGAGGCCAGACGATGATTATCATGGCCCATCTCAAATCCTAGGCCACCATCTGCCATATGTGAATAACTATGTGGCTTCGACCATGAAGGCAATACAGGTGATCGGGAAGCCCATAGGTCATCAACTAGAGGAGACTAAGGAGTAAAATATAGTGGTGGAAGGGATAGGGAACGTTTATGCCTGGTTGTAGAATCATTAGATATCGAAACATGGACAGGTGGTCCCGAATCCCTCGATGGAGTTTCGAAAACAGGTATAACAGGAACATATTTATCTGAAATTTGGGTCCAAGATGATTTACCTGGTGACAGTAGGTGTTCTCGAAATTCCGCCCTTCGTCCATATTGGAAGTCCCTCTTTTCGCAGTTGCCATCCCATACCCGCGTCGTCTAACAATGACATGTCTCCGCCAGGTGACCCGTTCGATGAAAAATTAGACATCAGAACGACACACTCCAGTAATCCAGGCATTGTGTGGGTGGCCAATTCCCACTAAATGTTCATCTCAGCAGGGAGTCTGCCACATAAGTGAATATCCACCAGCATCAAGCAATTCTTTTGTCTCTGTTCATACACGCAAGGTTGACGTATATGAATTTCATGATGGCATTGCCTATATCCATCAGTGCCTTTTTAGACCGATATTCCAATGGTAGTTTCGGTAGTTTCACCCACATATAATGGTTCTTGGGTGTGTCGCAGAGCAATTTGAACCCAATATACCAATTGTGCAGCGCCAAAAAAACTTTGACCCCTCACCCACTACAATTTTAGTATTTTCAGCACGTCTTCCTTGTGCATAAAGTGTATGTTATAACATGACCCCATTAATCTACAGACTTTTGGAATACTCCATTTTTCTTTTACCCGACTCTCCATCTCCATCTCCACCTCCTAGAGATCCCAAAATACCACTTGGCCACTACCACCCTTCTCCTAGCCGTCGTTCATAACGTCAATACGCCGAGATTATAAAATGCCTCTCCCTCTCCATTATATTTTGTAAAACCGTCCCTGTTGTTGGTACTGTAGTTATGAGCATTAATCCCTCCGGTAAACTTCAAGTACCTTTCTAGTTGATGTAGATCGATACTGTCCTCTGAACCATTATGTGACAGAGGTTATAAGTACCTAAATTTTTAATTTTTAATTTCCGCTTACTTCCGGTCCCGGAAAATTTTGCACCGTTCTCGTTGCCACTGTGTCGAAGTCAGTAAACCTTTTTTGTCTTCCTTCGGTACCCCATTAGCTCCGTTCCAATGTCTGTTACTTCTTCTTTCGGTGTCTATATGCCCTGCATTCGATTCATATCCCTAGGAATCCTAGTATCTAAATTCCTCCCTTCGAAATTAATTATCTAGACTTCGATGGCATTCTCCCAAGTCCCATATCAGCTTTTCTCACTCCCGTTCAACCTCTGGGTATCCTAACTCCACCACTCAATATCGACTCCCACTCAATATAGAGATTTTCCGCAATGACCTCCCCACCATCCTCCTCCTCACCACGGTGCCATCCTCTTGCGTTTAGCCATCAGACTATCCTCAGCTCCGCAGGGATCCATCTATCACCTCTGTTATTGTACCAATGGTGGCTTCCGTGACGTATATAATCATTTTGGTGTCAAGCATTTTCTCATTCATCATATTGATTGTGTGACTCTCACTTCAGTGTATTATTACGCCGTAAGGCATCACTATTTTAAAACAACTCCCCTAGCTGCCACGTGTCTATGTTTGAGCCATTGGATCAAATGTTAGACAATTGAAATGTTTTAGGCCATTCATCCACTACAATATTCATTTAACCTAACTACCTAAATAACTCTCTATCCTCTAATAATTTATTTCCCTGATATAATATAAAATTTCTAATACCATAATAGCAATAAAAGCCAAAAATGTATACCTTGATTTGTTGCAGATTCTGATGACATGATTCTTTAGCGGCGTTTTTGGCATTTTTGAAGCTGTGTTAAGGCCCTGTGTTTTATCTTTATTTTTCCCCTTTCTTAAAATCTTTAATATTATCCAATTGTGAATCTATCCAGTGGTAGTATTCATGGTTTTAAAAGATGTAAATGTCACCAGTTCGACTGGTGTCGATGTCATGGATGCCGGAGATCCATCGCCTCTCTTCGATGGCTATAAAATACCATAACTTCATCTATGATCTTCTTCTTTTCGAGTCTCTTTCAGCTATTCAATTATTTTTCCTGTGGATGTTATGTATAGTTTCAAACCCTAAGGGGTCACCCTATCAGTTGCACTGGCAAAATATGAAAGTCCTGTTGGAAAGGCAGAGGATTCAATCACACAAATAACGCGAATATTTCGCACATGAACAATGAGATGCTACTCTTCAATTAATCACAAAACTCTGAATCATAAAACTATCTTACTCTCTTGAAAAACAATGAACCCGTGAAGGGTATTTAATCTAATTGACATGCACACACTGTCACTCATAACTGAACTTGATCTACTTGCTTAACTCACTGTCTAAGTCACTCACCAAATCTAACTGAGACTCAACTAACTCCACTTAACTATTTGTCTAAATTCTGCATGAGGAAGTAATTATATATTTTAACACTCCCCCTTAATTACGACCTCTAAACTAAAACATAAATCATGACAACTCAAACATGCCTGCTGGTCTATGTCTCAGCTAGGCTTACAACACCCAAGTTTCTTTTGTGAAACTCAAACAAATCTACTGCTAGTGGCTTTGTAAAGATATCAGCCAATTGATCACTCGTTCTACAAGGCTTCAAGTGAACTTCTCCATTGCTCACAAGTTCTCGAATAAAATGATATCTAGTATCAATATGCTTTCTCTTTTGATGAAACACACTATTCTTGGATAGTGCAATCGCTGATGTGTTGTCACAGAATATCGCTGTTGATCCTTGCTGTTTCTGCTTGAGTCCATCCAATACTTTTCTTAACCATACTGCTTGACATGCAGCTGAAGTCGCTGCTACATATTCTGCTTCTGCTGATGATAATGTCACAATAGGCTTCTTTTTAGATGCCCATGCTATCACACCTGAACCGAGATGGAACACATAACTGGATGTGCTCTTCCGATCATCCAAACTTCCTACAAAATCACTATCTGTATATCCAATTAATTCTTTATGTTCTGTACTTGATACATTATGCCATAATCTCTGGTTCCTGCTATGTATCTCAGAATTCTTTTTCCAACACTCCAATGTGTATCTTTTGGAGTTTCCATGAATCTGGAAATCAGACTCACTCCCTGCATAATATCTGGTCTTGTAGCTGTGAGATACATGAGGCTGCCAACCAATATTTTGAATAGAGTTGGATTGACATCTTCCCCTTCATCATCCTTACTTAAATTTGTACCTGTTGCAACTGGTGTAGGTATAGATTTGGAATTATCCATCCTGAATCTTTTCAATAAATCCGTTGCATACTTATTTTGACAAATAAAAATGCCTTTTTCAGATTACTCAACTTCAATGCCAAGAAAATATTTCATGAGACCTAGATCTGTCATCTCAAATTCTTTCATCATGGCTTCTTTAAATTCATCTATTTCAAGATCACCTGTAAAATCATATCATCAAAATATAAGCAAACTATCAAAATTTGTCCATGCTCATTTACCTTTGTGTATAAGGTAGGCTCAATGTTGCTTCTGCAAAATCCATTCTTGATCATATAACTGTCGATTCTGCTATACCATGCTCTAGGTGCTTGCTTCAGTCCATAGAGCGCTTTCTTCAATCTGTATACTTTATCTTCTTGTCCTTCAACTTCATAACCTGGAGGCTGCTGCACATAAATTTCTTCTTCTAGAATTCCATTCAAGAAGACTGATTTGACATCCATCTGATACACTTTCCACTTGTTCTGAGCTGCTGTCGCTAGGACTGCTCTTACAGTATCCAATCTGGCTACCGGAGAAAATGTTTCTTCAAAGTCTATTCCTGGTTGCTGCGAGAATCCTTTTGCTACAAGTCTTGCTTTAAATATGTCAATCTCACCTTTCTCATTCACTTTGGTCTTGTATACCCACTTTACACCAATGAGATTTTTATCTTTTGGTAAATCAACCAAATCCCATGTATCATTCTTTTCAATTGAATTCATCTCTTCATCCATGGCTTGCACCCAATTTTCATCTCTGATTGCTTCTTCAAACGAAGAAGGTTGGAATGCCAACAATGCAAAATTTGAGCTAACATCCAAATCATCATAAATATCCTTCAAACTTCTCATCTTTTTCTTACCTGAGTCGCTGCTTGGAGAACTCTGATCTGTGGATCTGCTTGAAGATCCATGCTGCTCTGAAAATCTTGGAGTCCTTGCTGGTGTGACTCTGTTTGGTGTCTGCTCTCTTGGTTCTTGCTGCTCCTCTTCTTCTACAAGATCATCCTCCATCAATGGTGTTTGAGCATCGGTTAGTGTGTCTACAGTCCCATTCCATGACGCTTGTTCTTTGAACACAACATCTCTGCTAATGATTGTCTTCTTTGTGACAGGGTTATATAATTTGTAAGCTTTTGACTGCTCACTATAACCAGTAAATATACATTTTTCACTTTGATCATCAATTTGCCTCTTATTTGCTTAGGCACAGGTGCATAGGCTACACATCCAAAAACTCTGAAATGAGATACACTGCAAGACATACCTGACCATGCTGCTTCTGGAACTCTGTTCATCACACTCTTTGTAGGAGATCTGTTTATCACATAAACAACACATGCAACTGCTTCTGCCCAATACTCATTAGATAAGTGTCTTGCTTTCAACATGCTCCTTGTCATGTTCATGATTGTTCGATTCTTCCTCTCTGCTACACCATTCTGCTGTGGTGTGTATCTGGTCGTAAACTATCTTCTAATTCCATGTTGTTTGCAGTACTCATGGAATGCCTTCGAATCGTATTCTCCACTACGATCCGATCTCAATACCTTGATCAGTTGATCACTTTGGTTCTCCACCAAAGCTTTGAACTCTTTGAACTTTGCAAAAGTTTCAGACTTCTGCTGCAAAAAGTAAACCCAAGTCTTCCTACTATAATCATCAATAAAGGTGAGGAAGTAACAGCTTCCACCAATCCACTGTGTCCTCATAGGTCCACACAAGTCGGTGGGCACCAATTCAAGTGGTTTCTTTGCTCTGTAAGAAACTCCTTTCGGGAAACTTTCACCGTGTTGCTTGCCTAAGATGCAACACTCACACGTGCTAGCAGGTTCTTTGATGGGAGGTAGACCTCTCACCATCTGTTTCTGCTGCAATAATTTTAAACCGGAAAAATGCAAGTGTCCAAACCGAAAGTGCCATAACCAGTATGCATCAGAACATGCAGTTGTAAAAGAACTAACCTGATCATTGTAGTTCATAATGAGAGGAAAGAGTTTGTTCCTCGTCATCTGCACCTTTGCAATCAGCTGCTTGCTTGGGGATTTGTCATAAATAACACATTGTTGCCCCTGAAAGATAACTTTGTATCCTTTCTGCATCAGTTGGCCAACACTAATCAAATTGTGTTTGAGCCCAGGGACATAGTATACCTCTGATATGGTCTTTGGCTCCCCTTGCTTGGTCACAATGTTGACCACTCCTTTGCCATCTACAGCCACAGTCTTGTCAGTCCCCAACTTGACCTCTGTCTGCACTGTGACATCCAAATTAGCAACCAAATCCTTGTTGCCTGTCATGTGGTTACTGCAACCACTGTCTAATAGCCATACCTTATCAGACGGTGCATGCATGGTGTTGCATGCTAGAAACATAGAGTCAGTATTTTCTGTACTGACATTAGCTCTATGATTGCCTTGATCTGCAATCTTCTTCCTACAATAACGAGCATAATGACCAAATCGATTGCAGTAATAGCACTTTACCTTTGATTTGTCAGACCTTTGATTATTATGAAAGCTTCTGCTGCTACTGCTTCCACGTTGATGCTCATGATCATCTCGGCCATCTCTGTGACCGCCATAGTTGTTGCCTCGTCCTCTGCCTCTCGATCGACTTCTTCCTCGACCTCTTGAAATATAGACTTGACTTTGGAAGGCAATTTCCAAAGTGGAATCCTTATTTCTGTCTATCCTTGCTTCATGCGATAGAAGAGATCCCATCAACTCATCA